>JALLOT010000170.1:0-21822 GCA_036939595.1 Thalassiosira livingstoniorum | reverse complement strand
ATAGTACGTGTTTTCTTCACCTTTCACCATGATGTCCAATCCAACCATCCAATCAACCCTTGATAGAATTATTTTGTACACCATGTCCTCCTCGATGAGCATACCACCCGCCCCCTCGTCGTCTCTGGCGGCGTCGGAAACTTCGTCTTATTTGCCGTCGTCGGAGCCACCTTCCAGGTCGATGCCACGACAGCAACGCCAACCCAAGCCCCATTCCTCGTCGCGGTCACGAACGCGCTCCCCACCAACCACCCTCATGACCTTCGCCACTCTCTCCACCCTCCTCGCACTCGGCGCCATAACCGTCCTCCCCACCATCCACGCCCAACCCGACAAAACCCTCAAATTCAACTTCTTCTGCGGCTCCTCCTTCGCCGACGTCACGGGCGAAACCTGCGCCGGACGCCAATGGTGCCCCTCCTCCTCCGACGACGAGTGCGACCTCCCCGGTCAAAAGTGCTTCGGGTTCACTCCCTGCGATGCCCGCGAAATCCCCAACATTCAAGTTCCCACCTATTCCCTTTCTCTTCATCCCGAGTACCGCGAGCCGAGCGACAAGCAATTCTGCGGGGAGGACTACACCGATGCCGTGAGCACCTGTCAGGCGGGGGGGGAGAAGGCCATCGCCCGACATTGTCCCGACTTCAAATGTCCGGGGGGATTGACTTGTTATCATGAGCTTCCGTGCAGCATGTTCGTGCTCACCAATCCCGCGGCCAACCCCTTTGCGGACATTGAGGAACTGGACCGGCCCCCCGACGATCTCCCCGATCCTGATTCGGACGAAGCCCACTACTTTTGCGGATTGACCTTCCAAGAAGCCGAACGGACCTGCAGTTACAAAACGTGGTGTCGTCGCGGAACCGCGCAAGAATGCGGCAATGGCGAAAAGTGCTTCGCGCAAGTGGACGCCTGCGAAATCAATGCCATCATCAAAAAGGAAATCGACGAAGGAACCTTCAGCGGATTCGGGAACGTCAACCTCGCCAACGGGGTGACTCCCGCCCCCGCCGCGAAATTGATCACGGGTCCCACCCCCAAACCCACCAATCACCCCCTCCCCCCGGGAGACCCCCTCCACAAGTCCTTCTGCGGGTTCAACTGGAACGACGCGGGCACAAACTGCGATCTCACCCGGCATTGCCCCAATGGCGACGGGGACTGCTTCGGAGGAATGAAATGCTGGGAATACACCTCGTGCAATGCTGAGGAACTCACCCACATGCCTTCCAAAGCCCCTACCCCCAATCCCACATCCTCTCCCACGGGCAGTCCCATTCGCACCACCCCCACCCAGAGTCCCACCACCGCCAAACCCTCCCGCGAACCGACCCACGAACCCACCGGGACTCCCACCAAGAAACCCACCGCCGCTCCCTCCAAACACCCCACGTACGCCCCGCAGGCGAAGGGATCGCCGGCCTTGCAGTTCTGGTGTGGGATTTCGTACTTTGATGCGCAAGCGACGTGTGCGCTCAAGTGTCCGACGGGGAACGACGACGATTGTCCGGGGAATTTGAAGTGTATGAGTGGGGTGGATCAGTGCAAGTACGAGATGGGATTTTGTGGGTATTTGGAGATGGAGGGGGTGGATGGATTCGAGGAGAATTTTAATTTGCCGGAGAAGTTTTTGGAGGGGTGTGGGGCGACTACGACTACTACGACTGCGGCTACTACTGCGGCTACTACTGCGGCGGCGACCACAACTACAACTACGACTGCGACTACCACTTCCACAACTACTGCTGCTGCAACCACCACAGCTGCGGCAACCACCACTGGGTCTGGATTCGGTCAAGTCAATGTGGGCGATGGAAACGGAGATGATCAAGGTCAGAATACGTTTGATTCCATTTCCGTCAGTGACAACGAAGACGGCGAGGGAGAGAACGAGGGCGGAGAAACCTTTTACATGATTGGACAAACTCCGCAGGGAGACGCCACCACCACAGCGGCAGCCACCACAGCGGGAACCACGACAGCAGCTGCCACCACCACCACGACCCTCGCACTCCAAGGCCCCTACTACGACGAATTCGTCCGCATCATTCTCTACGGCCTCCCTCTTCTCACCGAAGCCCAATTGACCACCTGGATTACTTATACCAAGTCCTACATGGAGGAATTTTACAATTTGTACGACGCCGCCGATGATGCCATTCGAGGAGAGGTGTTCGACGTCGAAGTGACCTTCGCGGGGATCGAGATGGAGAGCGCCCCAGAACATGAGTTTAACCCGTTGATCACGGGGGAGGACATTATTGCTGGTGGAAAGAGACATTTGGGTGCCGTCGGAGAGGTCGGAACCTTGGAAACCTTCGATGCCCATCCCATCGCCCGAGGGCTCCAGACCACGGTCCCTCCCTCCACCACCACCGCCGAAGAGCACCGCATGATCATGCTCACCTTCTCCCAAACCATTTCTTACCGCTCTCCCAACCCCCAAACTGATCATCATGTCATTTCCCGTCGCCCGTTGGACACGCCGGAATACCGCGCCGAATACGTATCCTATCTCCGCGCTCAAGACTATGGCATCTTCGGCTCCCTGGAATTCGCCAGCAACATTATGTATTCCGACTTTCCCACCGCTGCTCCCACGGCCACTCCCACCGATGTTCCCACGGCGAGTCCCCTGGCACACGGGCAGACATTGGGACCCACCGGCACGCCCACCATGCACCCCACGCAGAATTTGGTGTGCAACATTTGTCTGCCCGGTCAAGTGGGTCTCAATGCCCAAATCGAATGGAAGGGGGAGGGATATTCCTGCATGGGGATTTACGATGTGTTTTTGCAGAGTTACAAGGAGGGGAGCGGGGATTGTCGCGCGGGACAAGAGGCGTTGAGGCCGCAGTGCTGCATGTTCCCCGGGGAGGCGTTGCCGAGCGTGACCAAGAAGCCGACGGAGCAGCCGACCCCGCAGCCGACCAAGATGCCCGTGGAGACCGTGACTGTGACCACCACGACCACGACTACCACCACGTCCACGGAACCACCCAAGGCACAAACCATCTCCAACCCCGATCCCACCAAGGCACCCACCTCCCCACCCACATCCCAACCCACCAAATCCCCCGAACAACAAAAACTCCCCCAAGTCTCCGATCTCGCCTCCACCTTCTACTGCGGACACTCCTGGAACCAAGTCAACGAAAATTGCGACTCCGCCACGGCCTGCCCCGACGGTCAAAATTCCAGCTGCGATCAAGACACCAACGAAGAATGCATCGCCTTTACCAACTGCGGGGGAGTATTTCAATTTGTATCCAATCCCCTCGTCGAGGGGGGAGGACCCGACGTGGAAGAAGTCAAGAGCACCTTTTACTGCGGGACCAACTGGCAATTTTTGGAGAATATCTGCGAGGATGCCACTCCCTGCCCCGACGGTCCGGAGCAGTGCACGGGGGAAGAGCACGGGTGTTTTGCCTTCACTGGGTGCAATGCCGAAGTGGACCCGGCGAAATTCATTGGATTTTTGCGTCCTCCCGATGAGAGTGGGGGGAGTCCGGAAAGTGGATTGGACATCGAGACGAAGGATTGGTATTGTGCCCCCGATTGGCCCGCTCTGGAAGCCGTGTGTACGGACGAAGGAGTCCCCGAGGGAGTGTATCCCTGCCCCGAAGGCAATGCCGAGAAAGAATGTCCCGATAATTTTGGATGCTTTGCGAACCCCTGTGGATTGGGCGACATCCCCTCGGATTCCCTCGAAAGTGAGGAACCCAAAGAGTTCTCCGTGGCAGACATGGCCTTGGTCAAATCCACCTTCTTTTGTGGAACTTCTGTCAAAGACATTGATGACAATTGCGAAGCTGCCCAGGCTTGTCCCAATGGGGATGAGTGTCCGGAAGGTCAGGGGTGCTTTGCCTTCTCGCAGTGTGGAGGTGTGGATATTCAAGCATTGACGGATACGTTCGGTATGACGGATCGGCCGACGAGGGCGCCGACTGTGCCGATTGTTCAGGAGTGCGATGAGAGTATGAAGATGAAGATTAACTTGGGGTATTGGCAGAGTTGGAGTATTTAGTAAGTTGTTGAAACTGAAAGCCATCCTTTTGCTTTCGGCCATTGCAAATACTAACCAGTGCAATATTCCTCTTGTCGTTTCTACCTTTCCACCCACCCCCTCTCGTTTCCCACAGCCGTGACGAAGACTGTCAAAGAATGGACACCGCCATGTGGGACGCCTCCCCCTACACCCACGTAGTCTACTCCTTCGCCTCCGTCTCCGCCGACTTCAAACTCGAATCCTGGGATGGAATGTACGACACCGAAGTCCCCCTCTACAAGGAATTCAACTCCGTCAAGCAGCGAAAACCCGGGATCAAAACCATGATCGCCGTCGGAGGATGGACGCACAATGATCCCGGACCGATGCAAAAGAGGTTCAGTCAAATGGCGGGAAGTAAGACGAACAGGCAGACGTTTGCCAAGAGTGTGGTGCAGTTTATGAGGCAGTATGGGTTTGATGGGTTGGATTTGGATTGGGAGTATCCTGTGCTCAAGGATCGAGGAGGGAAACGCGCAGATTATGATAATTATGTACTACTGTGTAAGGAGATCAAGCAAGCCTACAGAGATGCCGGGGAAGATTACCTCCTCTCCGTAGCCATGACGGGTAATATCACCAAGCTCGAGTTGGGATTCGATCTCGCAGGCCTCTCCGAACATATTGATTGGTTTGGTATCATGGCCTACGATATGTGGGGGTCTTGGGATCCCAGTCAAAAGGCCTTGTCTCACACGGACATTCGAATGATTGATGATGCAGTGCAGTACATGTCTCACTTTGTTCAGAGGCATAAGCTTGTCATGGGTCTTGGGTCCTATGCTCGCACCTACACTCTCGAGAGTGAAGATTGTACTGATTTGGAATGTCCTTTCGATGGTCCGGGAGAACCCATGTGTGAGGGAACTGCTGGGTTTTTGCCCTATTTTGAAATAGCTGACTTGGTCACCAAGAGAGATTACGACTATGTCAGGTTTGATGAAGAATCCGAAAGTATGGTCTTGGTGGGGGATGATTCGAAGGGAAAAAAACGTCTCATTTCGTACGATAACACCGTGTCGTTCAACAAGAAAATCGAGTATTCGGAAGAGAACTGTCTCCAAGGATGGATGCTTTGGGCCATTGACATGCTCAAGGTTGGTCAAAACCCCCTTTCAAGCAACAATGGAAACTCGGCCCTTACTGGAGATCCATCCGATCAATCATTTTGTGGGAAGGATTACCAAGACGTCATTACTGGATGCAAACAGCCCTGTTCTTTGGACAATGATGCCTCATGTCCCCCGGGAGAAACATGCTACATCAATACTGGATGCAGCATTGACAACATTGGAGCACCCCCTCCTACCAAGTGTCGTTTGTGCCCCGATCCCTCCACTCAGGGTATGAAAGACTGGCTTGAAATCGATTATGAAGGCGAGAGCACAACGTGCGGTGAAGCTGACATGACAGTCATTGGTGCTTTCGCCAAGGGATCCGAAGATTGTGACTCTGCCAAGCAAACATTGGGTTCGGAATGTTGCTATGCCTACCCCGAAGATCCTTGCATGTTGTGCCGATCCGAAACGGCATTTATGGATCTCAAGGCCCTTGCTGAGATTGAGTACAAGGGAGAGTCCATGACTTGCTTTGACTTGTCCAAGAGGTTGGGTCCGGAAGAAAGGGATAGTGAGATGTGTCTTGATGCCCAGGACAAATTGTGGGATGAGTGCTGTTACAACCAGTGTACTCTTTGTGAAGGCCAGGGTGTCAAGTGGTGGTCTGAAATTGAGTTTGATGACGAGCCCCTAAACTGCGGTGAACTTGATGCAGTGCTCTATGCCAATGCAACTGAGGAAGGGGATGAACTCTGTGATGATATCCTCTCTGAATTTGGAGAAGAATGCTGCTACGATTATCCTGATGATCCATGCGATCTGTGTACCAAGGGTAGCAAGAAATATACCTTGATGCCGGCCGAAGATGTTGACTTTGACGGAACAACCTATTCGTGTGCTGAAGTCAACAACTTTTTGTCTCCATTTGAATCTGTCAGCCAGCAGTGTTCCGAGGCGCGGGATGTAGCATTTGACACATGCTGCTTTGATAGGTGTTCTCTCTGTGGCAAAGGAGCTAGGTTGGATTATGATGTTCTTGTTGACTCCGATGGCGATGAAGGTACCTGTGGCGACGTTGAAGCCAGTCTCTTCCAAGACAAGGTCACCAACGACAATGAGAATTGTACCATGGCAAGAACTCTCCATTACGATACGTGCTGCTTTGAAATCCCTGAGACTCCGTGCCAACTTTGTTCCCAAACAGAGTACATGCACTTCTCGACCACTGTTGAGTTTAACGACGAAGATCTTACTTGTCGCAGTGTTAACAACTACATGATGGAGAGGTCTGATGCTGCGTCACAGCAGTGTGCTGAAGTCCGTGCGGAATTGCAAGAGACATGTTGCTATTCCATCTGTAACATGTGTGGGGAATATGACCTTGACTGGGATGTGTTTGTCAATTACGATAATGGGGATGGTGAAGAGACTATGTCTTGTGGTGATTTTAATGAAATTTTTAGAAAAGAGGCTATTGTCGATGGAACGGAGCAATGTGGGGACTTCAAGGAGAAGTACTTTGACACTTGTTGTTACTCGAGTCCAACCACTTCTTGTCAGCTTTGTAAGCACGACGGGATCTTCTACGACCTTAGTGAGAAGGTGGAGGTGGACTTCAATGGTCCCACAACCTGTTATGAAGTTGCAGGTTTCCTCTCCCGACGAATTGAAGATACGAATCAAGCATGTACTGCTGTCCAAAATTCTCTCTTTGATGAGTGTTGTTATGAGAAATGTAGCCTATCAGAAGGTGAAGGTGTCTTCCCGGACTGGACAGCAGAAGTGACTGTGCAAGGGGAAACAGCGACCTGTTTTGATGTAGATAATGCCATCAAAGACGCTGCCATTGCCAAGGGATCCGATGACTGCATCACGCTTCAGAATGCGTTCTCAGAAACCTGCAGTTACAAGAGTCCCACTACTCCTTGTAAACTCTGTCCTGGGGGTGATGTATCCCCTATTGCAACAGCAATGTTTATGGATAAAGAAATGAAGTGCTCAGATATCGGGAATCGTTTGTCCACCAGAGAAGAAGCCGCTGGCCAAGTTTGTTTGGATGCAGTTCAAAACCTAACAAGTTGTTGTTTCGACCAGTGTCACCTCTGTGACCAAGATGAAGAAGCTGACTATGCTCTTACGGTGTACTTGGAAGGAAAGACAACGCCATGCAAAGAAGTAGATTTCTTCTTCAATGAGAAAATGACCCTCGCCAATAGCAATGAGTGCAGTGCTGCGAAGGACGAACACCAAGAGATCGGAAGAGCGTNTGCGAAGGACGAACACCAAGATACCTGTTGTTACAAGTCCCCAAGTGCCCCGTGCAATTTGTGTAAGAGAGATGGAGAGTACTTCGATCTAATGGGAGCCAATACTGTTTCTTTTATGGATAAGCAGTCAACCTGCGGTGACGTAAGTGACACATTGTTCCGAAGAGAAGAAGAAACTGGCGAAACATGCGTTGCAGCAGTGGGTGAATTCTTCGAACAATGCTGCAACACCAAGTGCTCCTTGTGCGCCGGAAAAGGACTTGATGCAGGAATCAAAGTCTCCTATGAAGGTCGGCAAATCTCTTGTCTTGAACTTGACCTTGGGATGGGACCTGCTTCTATCGAGGCTGGTTCGGATAAATGCACGGAAATAACCGAAAAACACGCCGAAGAGTGCTGCTTTGATCCACCAGAAACACCTTGTCGCATCTGTCAAGGGGACAACATTGCGGTAGACAAAGCTGCACCGGTGTCTTATCTCGGAACTAACACTACGTGCGAGAGTCTCTCCAACTTTCTCGGGAGCCGCGAAGAACAGATGGGAGAAACATGCCAAGCAGCAATCGACAAACATTCCGACTATTGCTGTTTCGAGCGATGCTCACTCTGTGGCGAAGGAAAAGCTGACTGGGAGACCTTCGTCCAATACAAGGATCAGTCAATTGCGTGTGGGGATTTTGAGTGGATTCTTCGAGGCGATAACGTTGCTGCAGACAGCGAGATATGTACGGAGGTGAAGGCTGAGTACTTCGACAGGTGCTGTTACGAACCACCAGCAACTCAATGTAACATGTGTCATGTTGATGGGGTGTACCTTGATGTGTCAGGCAACGAGGAAGTTGTATATGGTGAAAACACTGTTAATTGCAACAGTCTATACAACTCTCTTTTTGTGAGGGAAGCTGCAGACAGTGAAGAGTGTCTCGCTGTGAAGGATACCCATGCTGCGACTTGTTGTTTCGAAAAGTGCAAGCTCTGCACGAGCGGTTTCGTAGATACCACTGCTTCAGTCATGATTGGTGGACAAGAAATTTCCTGCTCAGCTTTGGACTTGAGTTTTAGTAAAAATGTTGTGGTTGATGGAACCGCTGAATGTGATGCCATGCACAACGACTATGCCGCTGACTGTTGCTACACTCTGCCAGATGCTCCATGCAGACTTTGTTCTGGAGCTTTTGATATTTCAGCTGAAGTCTCTGTCATTGTTGCTGAAGAGACAATGTCGTGTAGCGACATTTCCAACAGGCTCGCCATGTCTACCGAAGCGGAGTCTGGAGAGTGCATGGACTCCAAGCAACAATTTTCGGACGCTTGCTGCTTCGAGAAGTGTCCTATTTGTCCAGAAGGATCCAATCTCAACTGGGAAGTTGATGTTGAATACAACAAGGCCACAATTGCTTGCGGTGAATTTGATGCAGTTATTAGAGGAAATGCCATTCAGAGAGGTACTCAAGAGTGCGCTCAACTACAGAGCACGTATTCCAGTCCTTGCTGCTACAACTATGCTACCGGGACTGGTGGAGGAACTACTTCTGACCCTCAAGCTACTGGTGCCGGACCTTGCAACCTTTGCAAACCTGGAGAAATAGGCAAAGAAGAGATGATCCTGTTCAATGGAGTTGAAACGTCTTGTAGCGATGTGAATAACTTCCTTGCTACTCAAGCCGAGGAGGGAAGTGCAACATGCGATTCTGGCCGAGAGGCTTTACACGAGAGTTGTTGCTTCGAAAAATGTACCATCTGCTCTGAAGGAACAATCCCAGATTGGTATGCCAAAGTGACCATTAACAACAACGAGATGACCTGTCTAGAGTTGGATGGGGTCCTAGCCCAACAACAAATTGAGCTAGGGTCACCTCAGTGTGATGACGTGGCAAGTCCTACAGGAGGGATACACGGAGCCTGCTGTTACGTGCCTCCTGAAACGCCCTGCAATATGTGTAGATATGGCTCTCAATCTTATGATGTTTTAAGCAGCAAAACCGTTACGATTGGTGATTCAACAGCAACATGTGGAATGATTTTCAACACGTTGTACAGCAGGGAAGAACAAGACGGCGGGACATGCCTCCAAATTACCGACGAACTTGCCAGCGAGTGCTGTTATGACAAGTGTTCTTTGTGCGGTGATCTCCAAGTAAATGCAGCGGTATCAGTTGACCACGAAGGCACAGCACTGGGATGCAGTGAATTCGACTCTTACATATTCGCCTCAAATTTTATTGCCGAAGGCAGTGGGGAATGCTCTGCTTTTCAAAATGATTATCGAAGTAAATGCTGTTACGATGTTCCTTGCAGTTTGTGTTCTAGAGGAGGCGAGCTCTTTACAACCAAGGAAACAGAAGCAGTAACATTCGAATTTCAGGCCACAACATGTGGAGAGGTGGCGAATTTCCTTTACGAGGAAAAAATGACCCAAAGCGATGCCTGTATTGGTGCTCAAGAAAACATATTCGACCAATGCTGCTTCCAACAATGTGAATTGTGTGATGTTGGTGAATCGGTGAACTGGGCTGGATCAACTTCTTTCAACGGGCAAAGTCAATCTTGCACTGATGTTTATTGGCTTCTCATAAGTGGAGACGTAGAGGCTAGTGATCCAGTCTGTAATTCAGTCAAAAACTTGGCCGATGATTGTTGCTACAAGATTCCTATCCAGCAATGTACTCTATGTCGCGACGATGATGGTGTTACTTACAACACAAGATGGAACACAGAAGTCACTGTCAATGGAATCACTAAGACATGCGGCGACTTCAATACATTGCTGAGCACGCAAGAACATGACAGTCTCACTTGCTCCACTGCGAAGGAAGAAATTTTCAATGACTGTTGTTTTGCTGGCTCGGATGCAATTGTCGCAGCTGCTGCTTTAGCAAGTGCCGAGAGTGATATACCATGTAATTTGTGTCAGCCGGGACAAATTGGAATCAATGCGGATGTCATATTCAATGGGAATGATGCCAAGTGTGCTGATGTGTACGCTTTCTTAGTTGACGAGTTCAATGAAGGATCAGATGTTTGCATTGATGCCCAAAATACCCTCTCTGATGTTTGCTGCCGCGACCAATTGTTGCCAGGGGAATCAGCTGCATTTGGGGACTTCGATATTTCAAGTGATGCGAAGTCAGGTGGGGAACCAGAGCCCACGGGCGAAGCTATCACCCCTCCAACGGAATTCCAGTCTTGGACTGTCAAGAGTGGAAGTGGAGGCAATGCAAGCTTTAGCTGTTTATGTGCAGCTATTCTTAGTTCTATCAGCATTGGCCTCTTTGTATTGAGCAGCCTGTAATTTCATTCAGGAAACTCAAAAATTCATATTATCATAACTTTCTGTTGAAAAGACTAGACTAAAAAATATAGACTCAAAAATAAAATGATTTGAATGTGATTTAGATACTCAACAAACTCTTAACCCGTTTCCGTCAGCGGGCGGATTAGAGCCATAGTCATGCCAAAATGTCCTTAAAAATGGCTCTGTAGTCTTGCTATTTCTGTCAAGATCAGAATTAGATTTCTCAATTTTCATCCATGATCTTGCCAAATTTCTAATGAAATCTTGCAATTTTTTGCCATTTCACAAAAAAGTGTCTAATTGCTTATTTTTGGTCTATTCTTGTCTGGATCCTTATCTGACCAGACCAAATCTGGTTTGACAATGACACAGTGTATCATGGGGAAGCCAAAAGTGGTAGTAATAGTGACATGGTGGTACCAGTGACATGGATATTGTCCCTAGAGGTACCTTTGCGGGGCTCTTGATGGCGGTAATTTTGTGAAGAGTTGATTTAGCCTACTATCAGTTAAGCCCCTAGTGGACCAGAACATGGTGTTTCAAAAAAAATCTAAACACTTTCCAGTTTTAGCAAGTGATTCTAAACACTTGCTAAAACTGGCAAGTGTTGATGGAAACAAGTTAAAAAGCTTTTTACCCACAGTGTTGGCATAATTTTGGAGAATTCCATCGGAACCACAAGAACTTTCTGATCTTAGATGTGTTATCAATAATTATGCCAACACCATCCTTTGAGGGGTTGAAATTGAAAACAGCCTAAAAGTGCAAAAATTGACAAAAATAACAAAACTTGTAAATAATAATACAACTGTATCATACTTTTATTATTAAATGAGCATAAGCAATTAAAATAATCTGTAAAATTAAGTAAAATTGAATCAATATATATATATATATTGTCTTAATTTTTCAACAGTGACATAATTCTCTGGCCCTTCACCCTTCATGTCCTGAAAGAAAAGGGAAAGAGGAAGGAAAATCAGGAAAACAATGTTTTTCAATTGTTCATACTGGTGCTCAAAAAGAATACAAAAATGGGAGATGAAACCATTCCCAAACTTGATAGGAAAATAATTCAGAAGTTCTTCAAGAAAGTCAATCCAATCACTTTTATTGAAGAAAGTTATTTTCTGTTAATGTTGTCCATTCTTCCAGCATAATTTTTTACGGGAGAGGAATTGACCCCATCTGACCTAGAGCCACACAGAAGATTTCCTGGTAGAACATTCCTAATCCTTCTGCAGCTTTACAGAATTCCAAGTGGACCTTCCTTAGGAAAAAAGTTCTAAATCTGGAAACACCAGTTGTTGTTATACAAGTTTGAGATGGTGAATACAATATCTGTCAAGGACTTTGGATGATTACATCTCTTGTAGATCATTTCAAGACAATTCTAGAAGTTGATTATCAAGTTTCAACAGCATATGTTTCAATAAAGTTTTTGCCAGCAACTATGGAAGAGTGTAAAAAATCAAAGATATTTTTAGAAATGAAGAAGGTTTAGCCATTGACAGAAGTGGAGGAGCACTTGATGTAGCTGGCTATGAAAATTTTTTACAGAACTGTTTTGATGAAGAGCGTACTGTTGTTCATTGTCTAAGACTAAGAAAGTGGGTTCAAAAGCATTGTGACCTGAACTATCACAATTCTCCTATTGTTGTTCTTGCTCACAAGCTAAAAAATATTAATTTTGGAGTTGAACCCATCTTGTTTGGTTTTGAAAAAATTAACCAGATTTTTGAGATTTTTGAACTCTCCTTGAAGTACATTCCAGACTGCATTACTCACTCTTTTGTAGTAACAGATCCAGAGTATCACCCATTCAATGTCAGATCATGTGATATGGTTTTGATTGACAAGGGTTTTTATGAAGAGTGGTTTATACCAAGCCCATTCCACAACTTTCACAGTTGGACAATCAACCTATATTTTGGCCCAAAGGGAACAAAGCCCAGAACCAGAGAACACCTTCCATGGGACTCTCCCATAACAATAGATTTGTTCTGTACAGGCAAAAACAAAATGATGCATATCTTCAAGGAGTTCTTGGTTTAGCAAACAGTTTAATTTTCTGGGCCAAAGACACTACTTTCAATACTATTTATGCCTGCTATTCAGAAGCAATAGCAATGAGAGAATATGAGACAAGCCTAAATATGGGTACCTTTGTAACCTAGGTGAATTATGCAAAGATTTGAGTTCATCACATCATTGGGATTTTGCAGATGAATGCAGCAAGTCCAATACAGACAAAATAGTCATATGGTGTAATGATGATAGAATGGGTGTGTTTTGGCATAATCTAAAGAACTCCATTAAAAGTTTGGGGCATACTTTTATATGCTTGTGCTTATCAACATGTTTTTTACTTTTAGATAAACTAAAGATAGAAATGAAGAAAAGCATTATGATAATCAAGTACTTTATTCTTCACTTGATTGGCATTTGGAATTTGGCATTTGCCACCCATTTGACAACTTTTGCTTTTTGCACATGCATTTAATAGTAAGATTTTTGTTGTTAGATTTTGTTTTTTATGATTTCGATTATTCAATGAAATGCTTTGAAACTTTCTAAGTTGGAGTGATCCATATTCAACAAGTTGTTTTTGGTCAATTGACTTTGATAATTACAGACTATATTTTCATAGTCATCCAAGTGAAAAAGTTTTTAATTGGGATGCAGGAAAAAGTAAAAATTATCTAGGTGTTCCAGCTGAACTTCCAGAAAACAAGGGTGTTGCTTTTTTATGACAAAAACGGTGTTACTAATGTTGTTGTTGGTCAAAGTAACAAACCCCAAGCTGATACATCACCTGTAGCATCACCAAAAAATGAGTCACATTATTTAATCTGGTGATCATGATGAAGAGGAAGGGAGTACCCCAGCCAGAAAAACAGAGGAAGAATCTGGATTTGATTACAAGTTCAAGAAGCTCCAGCACCAAAAAAATTATTCCCACTTTCGAATTGATTGAAGAAGATGAAAATGATGAAGAGAAAAGCAATAATGTGGATGATGGTGAACATGACTCAAAGGGTAAACATGGGGATGTTGAGTAGTTTCAAATGGAGGAAAACAAGTTGCTGAGTCCAGAAAAGAGGAGGGAGCCAAAAAAGAGGAAGGATTAGAGAAAGTTGAAGAATTATTAGAAAGGTATCTGAATGATAATGAATTGGAAGTTCTCTTTGAGGTAGTTAGTCTATCTGAAAATGAAAAGGTAGTAAGATCAAATATTGACAAATATGGAAGAGACAAGTATCATAATAAGAAAAGAATGAGGAAAGTAAGAAAGGAGGTAGAATGGGATCAGTTTGCCCACCTGCGCAGACTGCCATGTCAAACTCTTTGGATTCTCCTTGTAAAGCCATCCAATCTTGTTGTCCAGAATCAGAAAAACCAATGGAAACCAGGATTGGTGATGAAGTAGAACCTGATGTTGTTGACAATGGAAATAAAACAAATGTCAATGGAGCTCCTGAATATCAAGATAAACAAGGCCAAGAAGATGGATAAGATTCTACTGCTCAAGTGCCACAAGCAGAAGGCAAAGCTGACAATCTGGGAGTTGTTGATGTCCAAGACTGTACCATTTCTAATCCACAAGAATTTGACAATGTTGATGTTCTTGAAAATATGGTGAATTTTTAGGATCCAAGACCTTCTTCTTCAGAGCCTCAAGGATGGTGGAGCTGTTGGATTTCAACAATGACACAGTGATAGTAATGATCTGAAAAAGTAGACAATCTCCAATATTCTACAGATGAAATTCAATATGAAAATGTAGAAAATCAAGATCCAGGGTCTTCTGAACCTCTCACAAACAAGAATGATAATGCGAGTAAAAATGTTCAAAGTTTTCAAGTTTAAAATGATGGAAAATCAACTTGAAATCAGAAATAAGTTCATGTAGAACAAGAAAATGTGGGAGCTTAAGCCATGAAAATATTAAAAATTTGTACATGGAAATTAGTTTCATGAATAATTTTTTTTAGGAAATTCTATATTTTTTATAATGCTGGTCCTGCTTTGAAAGAGTACAAATTTGTTCCTGACTTAATAAAATGAGTTTGACAATCTGTTTGAATGTTTGTTTTTATATTACTTTTTTATACTATTTTGATCCATTACTAACATAAAATATTACTTTTTTACAATTCATTCTTATTCTACTATTGTGCTCCTTCACAATGTCATCATTGCCACTGACTGGTGCTTTCACAAGTCAATGTTAATGATAGAATGCGAAACAAACAAGAGATGATACCAATTATCCATACAGACAAATACTTTACTGGTGGTGCCATTGACTGGGGATTCTATCAGCTTGGGATGCCATGGTTGGTGTTGTCATCAACTTGTGCTGCTGCAATACATTCTTCTATCTCTGTCATCCAGCTGTGCTGCATTCATATGGGTCTACTGTCATGCGTGCCATATTATCATGGCTATGCCATCCCATTGTGCTTACTTCCTGCGGTACCACTGTCCTATGGCATTCCCATCCCATAGTATTGCTGTTTCCTGGGGGCTGCTGCTCTCTTGATGATGCCATATCATTGTGCTGATGTGATTTAATACTGCAGTTTTCTGATGATATAGTCTTCTGAAGGCATTTGTTATTAGCAGCTCCTGATGCTGCAGTCACCTTATGCTTGGGGAATCCAATTATGAGGTAGTCTTCTGGTGCAGCAATCAACTGGTGATGGTGTTGACTTGTGTTATCATAACTGGAACCAGGCCACTAAGTTTGTCTTGAGGTAAATTCATAAATTTCCAAGTTTTCTGGAATCTGTATTTTTTGTGTGATTTTTCTCCAAAATAATATTATGTTAAATTATGTACAATATTTTAATGGTTTTGATTGTTCAGGTAGAATTCAGCACTTTTTTGTACAAAATTATACTCCCATATAGATATAGGTTTTATATAAAAATTAACCCACCACTTATATTTATTAGACAGAATTAATATTATGTGTTGATAAAAAATAGTTTCAACTGATTGCATCAAACAGACAGTTTTTAGTTGGTAGAGCAAAGGGAATTTACTCAGAGGTCAATGGTTGGAATTCTCATATTAAAAAACAATTAAGTTACTAAATTATTTGTTGTTTATCATTAGTAAACATATGTATTATGATTTCATTAGATCAAAATGGCCAAAATGACACTTTTAACATTTTTGCTGTTTTTTAGAGATATTTTCAATCCAAATATAACAAATGGGATTTTCTGCTCACTAATCTAGTACTGAGGTAGAATTTTATGGACATGAATCATTTATCACAGGCCTAACAGTGATGTTGTCTCCTGCATTGTAAGTAGTAATGTACGCAGGTATGTGGGTATTGAATGGAAATTTATTAAGCAACAAATATACACTACATCATTTTTTAGTATTTGTATAGAATGTAAGTACATAAATTTATTATTGCTATCTGACAGAGATACTCTATTTGCCAAATCAATAAATTAATATAATTATTAAACAATTATTGACAGGAACCATGTGGTAATCAATAAATTTGGCAATTTTATCAATTTGGGAGATTTTTTCTCCATTTTTCTTTCAAGCTTCAAACATTTTTCAAAATTTAAAAGAAAGTCATGAAGGCAATTACTTCCAAATGTCTGATTGCACAAAATTTTGTGCAATCAGACATTTGGAAGTAATTGCCTTCATGACTTTCTTTTAAATTTTGAAAAATGTTTGAAGCTTGAAAGAAAAATGGAGAAAAAATCTCCCAAATTGATAAAATTGCCAAATTTATTGATTACCACATGGTTCCTGTCAATAATTGTTTAATAATTATATTAATTTATTGATTTGGCAAATAGAGTATCTCTGTCAGATAGCAATAATAAATTTATGTACTTACATTCTATACAAATACTAAAAAATGATGTAGTGTATATTTGTTGCTTAATAAATTTCCATTCAATACCCACATACCTGCGTACATTACTACTTACAATGCAGGAGACAACATCACTGTTAGGCCTGTGATAAATGATTCATGTCCATAAAATTCTACCTCAGTACTAGATTAGTGAGCAGAAAATCCCATTTGTTATATTTGGATTGAAAATATCTCTAAAAAACAGCAAAAATGTTAAAAGTGTCATTTTGGCCATTTTGATCTAATGAAATCATAATACATATGTTTACTAATGATAAACAACAAATAATTTAGTAACTTAATTGTTTTTTAATATGAGAATTCCAACCATTGACCTCTGAGTAAATTCCCTTTGCTCTACCAACTAAAAACTGTCTGTTTGATGCAATCAGTTGAAACTATTTTTTATCAACACATAATATTAATTCTGTCTAATAAATATAAGTGGTGGGTTAATTTTTATATAAAACCTATATCTATATGGGAGTATAATTTTGTACAAAAAAGTGCTGAATTCTACCTGAACAATCAAAACCATTAAAATATTGTACATAATTTAACATAATATTATTTTGGAGAAAAATCACACAAAAAATACAGATTCCAGAAAACTTGGAAATTTATGAATTTACCTCAAGACAAACTTAGTGGCCTGGTTCCAGTTATGATAACACAAGTCAACACCATCACCAGTTGATTGCTGCACCAGAAGACTACCTCATAATTGGATTCCCCAAGCATAAGGTGACTGCAGCATCAGGAGCTGCTAATAACAAATGCCTTCAGAAGACTATATCATCAGAAAACTGCAGTATTAAATCACATCAGCACAATGATATGGCATCATCAAGAGAGCAGCAGCCCCCAGGAAACAGCAATACTATGGGATGGGAATGCCATAGGACAGTGGTACCGCAGGAAGTAAGCACAATGGGATGGCATAGCCATGATAATATGGCACGCATGACAGTAGACCCATATGAATGCAGCACAGCTGGATGACAGAGATAGAAGAATGTATTGCAGCAGCACAAGTTGATGACAACACCAACCATGGCATCCCAAGCTGATAGAATCCCCAGTCAATGGCACCACCAGTAAAGTATTTGTCTGTATGGATAATTGGTATCATCTCTTGTTTGTTTCGCATTCTATCATTAACATTGACTTGTGAAAGCACCAGTCAGTGGCAATGATGACATTGTGAAGGAGCACAATAGTAGAATAAGAATGAATTGTAAAAAAGTAATATTTTATGTTAGTAATGGATCAAAATAGTATAAAAAAGTAATATAAAAACAAACATTCAAACAGATTGTCAAACTCATTTTATTAAGTCAGGAACAAATTTGTACTCTTTCAAAGCAGGACCAGCATTATAAAAAATATAGAATTTCCTAAAAAAAATTATTCATGAAACTAATTTCCATGTACAAATTTTTAATATTTTCATGGCTTAAGCTCCCACATTTTCTTGTTCTACATGAACTTATTTCTGATTTCAAGTTGATTTTCCATCATTTTAAACTTGAAAACTTTGAACATTTTTACTCGCATTATCATTCTTGTTTGTGAGAGGTTCAGAAGACCCTGGATCTTGATTTTCTACATTTTCATATTGAATTTCATCTGTAGAATATTGGAGATTGTCTACTTTTTCAGATCATTACTATCACTGTGTCATTGTTGAAATCCAACAGCTCCACCATCCTTGAGGCTCTGAAGAAGAAGGTCTTGGATCCTAAAAATTCACCATATTTTCAAGAACATCAACATTGTCAAATTCTTGTGGATTAGAAATGGTACAGTCTTGGACATCAACAACTCCCAGATTGTCAGCTTTGCCTTCTGCTTGTGGCACTTGAGCAGTAGAATCTTATCCATCTTCTTGGCCTTGTTTATCTTGATATTCAGGAGCTCCATTGACATTTGTTTTATTTCCATTGTCAACAACATCAGGTTCTACTTCATCACCAATCCTGGTTTCCATTGGTTTTTCTGATTCTGGACAACAAGATTGGATGGCTTTACAAGGAGAATCCAAAGAGTTTGACATGGCAGTCTGCGCAGGTGGGCAAACTGATCCCATTCTACCTCCTTTCTTACTTTCCTCATTCTTTTCTTATTATGATACTTGTCTCTTCCATATTTGTCAATATTTGATCTTACTACCTTTTCATTTTCAGATAGACTAACTACCTCAAAGAGAACTTCCAATTCATTATCATTCAGATACCTTTCTAATAATTCTTCAACTTTCTCTAATCCTTCCTCTTTTTTGGCTCCCTCCTCTTTTCTGGACTCAGCAACTTGTTTTCCTCCATTTGAAACTACTCAACATCCCCATGTTTACCCTTTGAGTCATGTTCACCATCATCCACATTATTGCTTTTCTCTTCATCATTTTCATCTTCTTCAATCAATTCGAAAGTGGGAATAATTTTTTTGGTGCTGGAGCTTCTTGAACTTGTAATCAAATCCAGATTCTTCCTCTGTTTTTCTGGCTGGGGTACTCCCTTCCTCTTCATCATGATCACCAGATTAAATAATGTGACTCATTTTTTGGTGATGCTACAGGTGATGTATCAGCTTGGGGTTTGTTACTTTGACCAACAACAACATTAGTAACACCGTTTTTGTCATAAAAAAGCAACACCCTTGTTTTCTGGAAGTTCAGCTGGAACACCTAGATAATTTTTACTTTTTCCTGCATCCCAATTAAAAACTTTTTCACTTGGATGACTATGAAAATATAGTCTGTAATTATCAAAGTCAATTGACCAAAAACAACTTGTTGAATATGGATCACTCCAACTTAGAAAGTTTCAAAGCATTTCATTGAATAATCGAAATCATAAAAAACAAAATCTAACAACAAAAATCTTACTATTAAATGCATGTGCAAAAAGCAAAAGTTGTCAAATGGGTGGCAAATGCCAAATTCCAAATGCCAATCAAGTGAAGAATAAAGTACTTGATTATCATAATGCTTTTCTTCATTTCTATCTTTAGTTTATCTAAAAGTAAAAAACATGTTGATAAGCACAAGCATATAAAAGTATGCCCCAAACTTTTAATGGAGTTCTTTAGATTATGCCAAAACACACCCATTCTATCATCATTACACCATATGACTATTTTGTCTGTATTGGACTTGCTGCATTCATCTGCAAAATCCCAATGATGTGATGAACTCAAATCTTTGCATAATTCACCTAGGTTACAAAGGTACCCATATTTAGGCTTGTCTCATATTCTCTCATTGCTATTGCTTCTGAATAGCAGGCATAAATAGTATTGAAAGTAGTGTCTTTGGCCCAGAAAATTAAACTGTTTGCTAAACCAAGAACTCCTTGAAGATATGCATCATTTTGTTTTTGCCTGTACAGAACAAATCTATTGTTATGGGAGAGTCCCATGGAAGGTGTTCTCTGGTTCTGGGCTTTGTTCCCTTTGGGCCAAAATATAGGTTGATTGTCCAACTGTGAAAGTTGTGGAATGGGCTTGGTATAAACCACTCTTCATAAAAACCCTTGTCAATCAAAACCATATCACATGATCTGACATTGAATGGGTGATACTCTGGATCTGTTACTACAAAAGAGTGAGTAATGCAGTCTGGAATGTACTTCAAGGAGAGTTCAAAAATCTCAAAAATCTGGTTAATTTTTTCAAAACCAAACAAGATGGGTTCAACTCCAAAATTAATATTTTTTAGCTTGTGAGCAAGAACAACAATAGGAGAATTGTGATAGTTCAGGTCACAATGCTTTTGAACCCACTTTCTTAGTCTTAGACAATGAACAACAGTACGCTCTTCATCAAAACAGTTCTGTAAAAAATTTTCATAGCCAGCTACATCAAGTGCTCCTCCACTTCTGTCAATGGCTAAACCTTCTTCATTTCTAAAAATATCTTTGATTTTTTACACTCTTCCATAGTTGCTGGCAAAAACTTTATTGAAACATATGCTGTTGAAACTTGATAATCAACTTCTAGAATTGTCTTGAAATGATCTACAAGAGATGTAATCATCCAAAGTCCTTGACAGATATTGTATTCACCATCTCAAACTTGTATAACAACAACTGGTGTTTCCAGATTTAGAACTTTTTTCCTAAGGAAGGTCCACTTGGAATTCTGTAAAGCTGCAGAAGGATTAGGAATGTTCTACCAGGAAATCTTCTGTGTGGCTCTAGGTCAGATGGGGTCAATTCCTCTCCCGTAAAAAATTATGCTGGAAGAATGGACAACATTAACAGAAAATAACTTTCTTCAATAAAAGTGATTGGATTGACTTTCTTGAAGAACTTCTGAATTATTTTCCTATCAAGTTTGGGAATGGTTTCATCTCCCATTTTTGTATTCTTTTTGAGCACCAGTATGAACAATTGAAAAACATTGTTTTCCTGATTTTCCTTCCTCTTTCCCTTTTCTTTCAGGACATGAAGGGTGAAGGGCCAGAGAATTATGTCACTGTTGAAAAATTAAGACAATATATATATATATATTGATTCAATTTTACTTAATTTTACAGATTATTTTAATTGCTTATGCTCATTTAATAATAAAAGTATGATACAGTTGTATTATTATTTACAAGTTTTGTTATTTTTGTCAATTTTTGCACTTTTAGGCTGTTTTCAATTTCAACCCCTCAAAGGATGGTGTTGGCATAATTATTGATAACACATCTAAGATCAGAAAGTTCTTGTGGTTCCGATGGAATTCTCCAAAATTATGCCAACACTGTGGGTAAAAAGCTTTTTAACTTGTTTCCATCAACACTTGCCAGTTTTAGCAAGTGTTTAGAATCACTTGCTAAAACTGGAAAGTGTTTAGATTTTTTTTGAAACACCATGTTCTGGTCCACTAGGGGCTTAACTGATAGTAGGCTAAATCAACTCTTCACAAAATTACCGCCATCAAGAGCCCCGCAAAGGTACCTCTAGGGACAATATCCATGTCACTGGTACCACCATGTCACTATTACTACCACTTTTGGCTTCCCCATGATACACTGTGTCATTGTCAAACCAGATTTGGTCTGGTCAGATAAGGATCCAGACAAGAATAGACCAAAAATAAGCAATTAGACACTTTTTTGTGAAATGGCAAAAAATTGCAAGATTTCATTAGAAATTTGGCAAGATCATGGATGAAAATTGAGAAATCTAATTCTGATCTTGACAGAAATAGCAAGACTACAGAGCCATTTTTAAGGACATTTTGGCATGACTATGGCTCTAATC
>JALLOT010000169.1:0-25046 GCA_036939595.1 Thalassiosira livingstoniorum | reverse complement strand
GAGTAACGAAAAATGTAAAATGGGAAAATGAGTTTGTGTAAATTGTGTAAAATTGGAAAAAAAAACTTAAATTGGAAGTCTTAAATTGGATAAAGTGTAATTTATATAAATTTGTTGCTTCTGTCCATCTGGAAAAATATGCCCCTTGATCTTGCAGCTATGTTTATGCTCCAAGAACATTAAAGACCCCAAAGCTTTTGGGCTCTACTCAGGTGTACCATCATCAAATTGACTGGGGTGAGTGTTTCTTGCATGTGGACCTGCCACAAATCCTTGGTCAAAGCCTCTTTTCCATTTTCTCCCAATTTCCCTATCACTTTTTTAATCGACAACTGCTTCTTCTATATCAGCTGTAGCATTGTGTTGTGAGTTATAGCTGGCATGAGATCATCAATCTCCTGTTCTATTTGCAATTGTGTAGTCATACAGAGCAAGGTGGTGTAATGGAACTGTTCCTCCCATGCAATAGCATACCCTCTGGTCTCTTTTCTTTTTTAATGCTCTGCCTGAAATGGCTCATCCAACATTCAGCACAGCAAATCAAAAAGTGGTGGGAAAAATCATCTCCCCTGTTCTCTCAAAAGATATCATGGATTGATGACGGAATCTAGCTCATATCTGATTTCATGAACTGTCCAAGTGATTAATGGGTTACTCAACTTATATCTGTCATTTGAATCTTGTAGTAGGTTGTACTCTTTTTCTGTTGTGGTCTCCATGTAGAATGGATCAACTCTTTGTCTTATGGTGTTGTGCAAGCCCCTGGATTCAAAACTAGATTCTAATGAACCACCTGCATCTGACAAATTGCTAGGACTTTCAACCTGTTCCTCTTGCTTCCACACTCCTGCAGGCTGTGCCTCCAAACCAACTCCTTCAACTCTGTTGCTGTCATCCCCATGATCTACTTCTCCCACATTACCACCAACCCCTTTATCCATTGATAAATCTGGATATTGCAAGTTGTGGTTGTGTTGCTCATCCTATGGATCATGGTAAAAATCAATAAACATGCCGTCCAATGATTGCACTGCATTGTATCTGTCTCTAATGTCTACATGATTCAAAAAGTTGGTTGAGGGTGGTACTACCATCACAGGAGCTTCATTTGGATTGCCGTCAAAGTGTCCAAAGAAAGTAGAATCCACTCCTGCAAAATCAAAACATTCACCCACCTCAATGATTTACCCATGGTCATAACAAAATTCAATATGGGGTGTTGCTGTTGGAGCTCAGCAATACTTTCAGGTATTGTTTGATAGACTTGGGCATTAGCAAAGGGATGAACTATTGTCAACTGATTTTCTTCAGGGACCTATACAAATAGCATTGGCCATGAAAGCTTTGTTGGTGTTTGGTGAACAGTTTTCCTCAAAAACTTGGCAGTAGATATGCCAAAAGGAACTTTGCAGTGATTCTTAAAATCAAGTGTTGTACCCATTATGATGCCCCTGTGATTAAAAATACCAGAAATTCTGTTGCAAGAAGGGAAGGCATTTGACCACAAGGTATTGAAACTCACTTTGATTATGATGCTTTCAGCAGGTAGAAGATAAAATGGGAGAGTGATGCAAAAGGCACAAAATCATTCTTTGATCACCTCATTTTACTTTCTATTTCAGAAGCATGCTCTGTTGCAGCAGAGGTGTTCAAATTGGTGGATCCCAACAAATTTTGTATACAACCAAACTCTCCATTCACTATATCAGTTATCTTCCCAAGACCAATATTGCTATAGATGCAGATGACATTCTCCATTGCTTTTGTAATGGATGGTGCAGTGAGATTGTTCATACATTGAACAGTGATAAGATTGATTTTTTGTGACACTTACTCCAAGAAAGGTAGCCCCCCCACAAGCATAGCATTGGCCACAAAACCAATATATTTGTTTCTTTCATAAACAAAAATGTGTTTTTGTACCTTCACATAGTTACTTCTCACAGCAGGCAGTCTGTTGCACATGATTTTGCCTTTGATAAAAGCAAGGCGTGGCTAATATTATATTGAGTGAGCATTGTAAATATCAAAAACAATAAATGAGCATTTTTTAATAGAACCCATATGCATAATGATCTAGAAATCAGTGACTGAAGGGAAATCTAGCATCTCAATTGTATCCCTGACTTGCTTGGACTTCTTAAGCTCTTGTTTAGTAAACCCCCCAAGTTCTCTTGTATGGCTGATATGTGCAAGAACTCATCCCCAACAATTGGACTGGATTCATAGGCCGTTGCAACATTGAACACAAGGTCAACTCCTTTCCACCAAGCTCCTCTGTATCAAGGTAGTACAACCCATCTGGGCTTGTTTGAAACCCAAGATTGTTGCCATTTTCAACATGAACAACAAACTTGTTTCCTGCCTGACTATCTAAGGTGATTCTATGGTTTTGATTCAGAATTCCCAATAACAAAAGGTAGGCAAACAACTTGAGGTTGTACCAGATGTTTCAAATGTAACCAAAATTTTCTTTTTGAGTGCAGGTCACTCTATCATTTGAGAGGATCATGATATTTTGGGCAGTTTCAGTAAGTCGAGTGAGCAGGCTCTTGTAATGAAAAACATTGAATGTGAATACGTCGTCAAAAACTATTCAAGTGGCCTTGATCTTCCCCTTCTTTTGATTAGAAAAAAAACCTTCCTCATTGTCCAAGTCCTCATTAATGTAAAATTTAGCAAAGATGGTGTTAGTGTTTGGGTCATAGTGCTTCCCTGGAGGTAGGACAATTTTCCAGTAGTGGTCATGGCCACACCAGATGATGAAATAGCCCATTGTTCATTGGGTTGGGTAACTCCACTGGCCACCAATGTCTCATCACCTCCCAATATGGTTGTAATATTTTCCTCTGCTCTACTCACTGTGGTATTGGCATTCTCAATTTCTGATTGTTCTTTTCATTGGGCACTCATATGCTGTGTGCCCCATGCCCCCATATTTGTAGCAAACTGTGTTGTGACCATCCTTCTTCTTTTTCTCCCTTTGCCACCATCATTCAAATTTCTGAAAAAATTTGCAGTTGTCATTGTGATTCCCAATTGTTGAGGTGGCTGCTGATTATGTTGGAAACTTGGTGTACTATGATGTCCCTTCCACTTAGTTATCAAATTGTAGTCTTTGGTGATAATTTCTGTGTATTGATCCTGACCCACTATAGGAGTTTTTTAATTTTTTGACCAAATCTCCATTCCTCTATTGGTTGCAGGCTTTCAGAAATATGACAGTTGAAAATGACTCCTTGCCTTGCTTGAAGGCCTTCATCACCAAATCCTTGACTAATGCTGCCACTCATGTGTGTGTTTGCATTGGAATACAGAGCTGCAAACCCCTCACTAGCCAATGTCTTTGACACCAGATCACCTTCATTCAAACAGATTTTCCATCTTCCAACTTCACAGTAGTCTCCTCTGATCCATCTGGACTGTCTTCTCTTTTGCTCTTGACTACCCCCTTCAAACCAGACATGTTACTTCCCAACCAGAAATGGATGTGCCCCCAGCCTCCCTCCTGAATTATTCACCACTTCTTTGTACAAGACAAATAAGTGATAAAAATCTTCATCACTCATGCTTTTGGGCTGGGTTAGTCTGAATAATGACAATACCACACTTTCCAAAGCATCCACTGCAATTCACTGGTCCTCCTCCTTGTTGAAAATGAGTCATCTCATAGACTTGATCAGGGCAAATATGTCTGAACTCTTCTCCATGTCTTGGATTCCTAGAGTAAGGTTTGGGGTGCAGCAACCTAGAATTATGGTATACTCCTTATCAGCACAGCATCCTTCATCTACCCACTTCAGTTTTACATAATGGTTGATCTCCCTATCAAAAATCCTAGCACTGACCAGATCATCTTTATCCTCTGAAGCCTCTGGTCGAGGGAGAGGCACCTTCTTCTTGGCCTTCAATGTCATCACAACTTCTTCTGCTGTGTGATTGAAATGGACCCTAATGGAGACATACACCTCCTTCATTATTCATGGATAAAAATTTGCACGATGGGACTTTCTCATACCAAAAATGCACCCCAAGAGATTGGATCTCCTCTTGTCTATTCTCTTGAATACTGGGTTTGTTGACGGAGATGAGTTTGAATTGTTTGTGATGCTTCCTCTCATGCTGCCAAACCCTCTATTTTGAAACCCCCTCCTCAGAGGAGATATCAATTGCACCCACTTGCTGCTTGGGCACTCATTGTTGAGTCTGTGCTTTAGCAATGCTTTTGACTCAGAAGGTAATCTAATAACTATGCCAAGAAAACAATAGTTATAGTGTCATTGTCATTCAAGCAAAATCTAAAATAACTAGAGTTCAGACCACTATATCTTTCCAGGCAGCATCTGGCATCTGACTTTAAAAAGACTGCATAATAATTGTGGAGAGTGGAGAGTGGAGACCCATCACCAGAAAAATACACGTGACCTCACGTGACTTTTTTTAGTATTACATACTATGGAGGAGTAGGTATGGTACCGTAATAATTATCATTTCACGTGAGACGCGTGATTTTTACGTTCTATGCAGCGCCAATTTTGTCGACTCACGCCCTCCAAGGTCCCCCATTCCCCATCACAATTTTGGATTTCGACTTTCGACCTCGACAATGACGTCTGTCACCGCCGTTTGTGGCGGAAATCGTCCACACCAGCAGAATAGCATATACACACTGCGAAGATTACCATTTAGGGGCAATAACAGCAAGTGAGATTCAAAAGAGTAATTCTTCCAACCCACAGTGCGGGAAAATATCAAGTGATGACAAACTACTGAAATGCATCGACATTGAAAATTGAAAGTAAAATGCAATTGCTTTGAGTAGTTGGACGTTGTAATATCAAAGGTTTCAAAGGAAGAGAGCAATCATGGCCGATTCACCTCCATCGGCGGGAACATCTGAATCTGCGCCGTTGGCTCCGTCAGCTCCATCTGCCGCAACGGCGGCAACGGTTACAACTGTTCCGACGGCGTCAGCTGCTGCTCCGTCACCGGCTAAGCCATCACCATCGCCATCATTGGCACCGTCGACATCAACGGTACCATCGGCACCAACACCCAAAAAGTCAGGCAAATCTTCCACCTCTGCCACTGCCACTGGCACAACTAAAGAAAAGGGGAAATCATCCAAGACGAAGGGATCGAAAGAGTCGAAAAAAGAAGGCAAGGGTTCAAAAGATGGGAAAAAGGGAAAAGGATCGAAGGAAGGGATAGGGACGAAAGAAGGAAAAGTAGCATCTGTGGTTCCTACACTGCCACCTTCTACCACTTCTTATACTTCTGGCTCTGCTGCTGCTGCCACCACTGCCACCGCTGCCACCACATCCTTTGCAGCTGCAGAAGCTGCATCATCTCTAAAATTACCACCACCAATGGGAACCTCAACATTAGCAGCAACAACAAGTGCTGTGTCTCCCATACCCCCATTGAAAAGTAGCAATAATAACTGGGAGGCGATTCGACGACGTCTTCTCAATCCTTCACTTTCATATACTACTCAAAATGTTCCTGCTGGTGGTGGTGTTGCTGATGCTTCTCTTTCTGCTTCTGCTTCTACCAATACTTCTACTGGTGCCACCACCATTCAAAATTCCCAATCCAACCAATCCAACCAAACCAGCCAATACGACCCATATAACCTCTACCCGCACCACCCGCAACATCCCAACTCGAATCAATACTACAATGAGGCACTCAAAATAGTCAAGAATCTCCGTGAGAATTTGTCGTTGACGCACAATCCTCAGGAATATAGTGGGATGCTTTTGTTGTTGCCCGCATTTCATGCCATTTTGGTTTGTCCTTCGGGATCTCATACTGGTGGGTCATCGGGTTCATTGTATTCTGGCACTTCTTTTGGTGGTAATGTTGCTGGTGTTGGTGGTATTGGCAGTGCTGGCAATGTTGCTGGGAAAGGAAAGGGGGGTAAGGGAACCAAAGCTGCAAAAGCAAAAGTGCCCAAGAGCAAAGTGGGCAGTAAGGGAAAGGGTTCAACAAAGGAGGATGCTGCTGGTGGTGTAATTGGTGTTTCTAGTGCTGCTACTGGAGTTGCCGGCGATGTGGGGTCTGTGCCCTCCTCTACATTGACGCAATCAGCACAACCAGCTTCAGCAGCTGCTGTCAAGGCACCGGTCGCCACTGCAGTACCTGGTGCAAAGGCTCCTCCTCCTCCAGTTAGATTAGTTGGTCCAGCGGGTGCAGTTGGTGCAGCACGAGGAGGTGTGGCACCTTCAATCATGCCTTCTTCCCAGCCGGGACACCCTACACCAGCATCAGCATCAACAGCCCATCCGTCACGCTATGCACCAGGGTCCTACCCACTACCACATGCATCTACACACTCGTCAATGTTGCCACCTCATCCTGCAACAGCAACTTCTGCATCTGCTCCATCTTCTATTGCACCACCTCAGCCATCACAGTCTCAGCTCAGCACAACCTACACCCCGCCCCCACCTCCCTATGCACCACCCAACCCCTCTCCCCAAGCCCCCACGCACTTACTACGCCATGCAATACTCGATTTGTTGATAAGACTTCCTCATACTCCGCCCAGTGAACCTTTGATGAGCGAGCAAGATGCAAATTCTAGTCTTTCTTCGCAACAATCATCATCTCAATCGTCATCCCAGTCATCATCTCAACTATCCAACCCTCATCAACTCTACAACCTCTTTCGTCCACACGCTTCCTACGTACTACAAATGGCCATGAATGTCCTATGGAACGATTATGAAGAGAATGGATTGTTGGCGAGCATGTTGATATTTGGATTGTACAAGAGTTACAATCGCTATTTGGTGGGTGGTACTGCCGGTACTGCTGGTGCTCCTGGTACTGGTACTGGTACTGGTTCTAATGCTGGTGGTGGTACTGGAGGTAAAGGCGGTGGTGGTGAAGGGGAAGGAAACAATCGAGGAGTACAAAACTTTCTAGACTTTGTGGGGGAAAGTTATCGAGGATTGAGTGCCGCTGGTGTGGCGAGAAATTTTGATTTTAATGTCTTGGCCCACGCTTTGGTGGCAGAGGCGAACGTGAAACAAAGTGGCGAGGATGGTCAAGTGGTTCAGGATGCAGGTGCTGCTACTGGTGCTTCTGTGGCTGCCGGGGCAGGTACAGCAACCACTACAGGGGTAACAGCACCATCCGAGCAAGTAGCTGATGCTGATGCTGCTTCATCAAAAATGGCATCGCACTTTGCAGCAGCTACGACTGGAGCAAAAGCGCAAATTCCATTTTCAGAATCTAAGGCTACACCTGGTCCTGAACCTGCACCTGACCCTACATCTTCACCATCCCATGGTATCCATCATCAACCACACAACTCAGCACCTTCGTCAGCAACCCCGCCTCCACACCTAATCCACCTAACCACCCTCCCTTCCAAATCCTCCTTCCGCGTCCTCACCGAATGTCCCCTCACAGTCATGCTGTTGTTTCAATTATATCCCAAATTCCTCAAAACAAATATTCCTATTTTAATTCCTTTAATGATTGATGCATTGAAGTTGGGTGCTCCTTCTTTGCCTAATTATGCAAGTCAGATTAGTGGGATGAGTGCAGTGGAAAAGGCTTCTTCCAAGGAAGACTCTTCCACAAGCAAAGTGTCCACATCAACCCCAACCCCAGCCAACCCAGTCACCACATCCACCACACCCCCTATAACCACCTCCCCCAACAACCCCACCGAGACGCTTTACCGACTCCACCGCACACGAACCCAACAACTGATTGCCTCCCAAGTCAAAACTCTATCCTTCCTCACCTACCTCCTCCGCTCCTTCACGGACCAGATGCGCCCCCACGAAGAAACACTCGCCCATGCCGTGCTCCAACTCCTCAAACATTGTCCCCGTGAGGCATACGCGACGAGAAAAGAGCTGTTGGTCGCCACGAGGCATATTTTGGCGACGGAATTCCGGAGGGGGTTTTATAGGCAGGTAGATGTTCTCTTGGATGAGAGGATATTGGTTGGTACTTTGGGGTATGGGGTCGGCGGCGGTGGAAGCACCGGCGGTGGGAGAAGCGGAGTCATGTTCTGCGGATCTGCCGAACAAGCATCCCTCCGCCCCCTAGGCTACTCCACCCTCGCCGATCTCGTCCACCACGCCCGAGGCCGTCTCACCACCGCTCAACTCTCCCGCATCGTTCGCATCTTTTCCCGTGTCGTTCACGACGTGAGTATGACCATGCCCATGACGATGCAGATTGCCGGTGTAAGGTTGATGCTGCATTTGGTTGATGGGATGTTTGGGAATCGGGATCCGAGTGCTCAGGCGGGGAGGGATTTGATGGTGAGAGTTTGGGGGGTGTTTGTGATGAAGTTTGGGGTTGTGAAGGATCGGATTGAGGGGAGGAGTGGTAGAGCGGGGTCTGTTGTTGGTGGATCAGGGACTGGTGGTGGTGTGGGTGGGAGAAGGGAAGGGTTGTTGGAGGCAGTAGAACGAGAGGTGAAACAAATTCTTCAAGGAAGGATTGATCACCCTCCCATTGCCTACACTGGATTTGAAACCAGCTTGGAGGACGAGTACATGATGGACTCTTCTGCCCACCCAAATACTCCACTTTCTGTATTGAAAGATGTGCAATCATTATTGAGACCCATGATCCAAGGAATGAAGACCATCTTTTGGTGCATCAGTAGCTACAGTCACAATCGAGAAAAAATCATGTCGGCCGGTGGAAAGATTGCGGTAAGTACATCATCATCAAGCAGTGGCAATGATGCATCTGGTACATCAGGCGCCTCAGGTACCTCTGGATCAAGCAAGGCATCATCCTCAAAATCATCCCAAACAAACACCAACTCCACTTCCGCAGATCAAAGCATTTGCCTACGTGAATTTCCACTCCCAACCTTTGTCACCCAAAAAGAAAATGACGAAGTTCATTCGGCCATGCTCAAAATGACACGGGGAGAAAGAGATTTGGTGCACAAGTATATTGAGTGGGGATTGCCTTGTTTGAGAGCCTTTCGTGTGAGTGCTGATCCGGAAAAGTATTTTTCGAGGGGGTGTATTGTTTTGGATTCCTTGAGTGATGGTGATGAAGAGAAGAAGGCCAGTGACAAGTCAAGTACCACTTCCCATGTCAAGCCAGCAACCAAATACAAATCAATCTTCAAAGAACCACCACCACCCAAATTCCATGAAATGATCGAAGCTTTCGCCACCTCCTTCACCGTCCTCGAATCCTACAACTTTCGTCGCATCTTGGCCCTATACCTCCCTCTATTTTTGGAGGAGATGAATCGAGAAGAGCACATGGTGGTGTTTTTTAAATGTTTGTTAGTGGGAAGTGGAAAGAGCGTGAGTTATGAGTTTTGTGAGATTTTGGTGGAGTTTTTGATGGGGAGGGTGGGGGAGGTGGGGGAGGTAGTTCTAGATGAAGAGAATTAAGATGATGAGAATGAGAATAATACCAGGGTTGAAGAGGAAGGAAATTGTGACAATGCTATCCCCAAAGGAGAGGAAGCCGAGACCGAAGGCGGACAAGATTTTGACAAGATGGAAGTAGATCAAACACAACCACCCTCACAGCCCAAGCACACGAAAGACTCTTTTACTTTACCAGCCATGAAATTGAGCACCAATGCTCAAAATCTATTCAAGCTATTCCATCTCGTGTTCTCCTCTCTCACCAAATACCCCAAGAATGAAGCAGCATTGCACCCCCATTTGCAAAATTTGATTACTGAATGTTTGAAAAGGTCAATGGAAGGGAATGATTTGAGTAATTTGAAAAAGGAGGGCAAGATGGATGAGGGATGCAAAGAAGAAATGGAGGGAGGTTTCATGGTAGGATCCATTGTTGAGTCTTTGGAGAGACACATGATTTGGCCTGGACCTTATATGAATTTGTTGAGGATGTTGTTTCGTACTATTTCTGGTGGAAAATTCGAAGAGTGAGTGTTGACTGTAGGATGCTAATTCAATCTTTTCAGTATCCGAAATTTTATTATTTCTAATTTATTTTTGTTCACTTTCACAATCATGGCAGTTCTTACAAAGAATTACTCCCTCTAATACCAACCACACTCAACGGCCTCTATCGCATTTACATTGCCACCGACGATGCCCCACTTCGATTAATCATTATGGAGTTATGCCTGACTGTTCCTGCTCGTTTATCAGTGCTTCTTCCACATTTGCCATTGTTGGTCAAAATTATCATTCCAGCTTTACAGTCGAATCAGGGTGATTTAGTGAATTTGGGGTGAGTGTGTTACATTGGCTTCATGGAGCTTAGGCTGCTCACAGTATTCACATTTTGCATGATTTAAATAATCCATCCCTTTCATTTTTTAATTAGGTTAAGAACTCTGGAATTCTGGGTCGATAATTTGAGCCCAGACTATTTGTTCCCCATTTTAGCTCAGCAAAGTTCAACTCTCTGTGAGCTCATGGTTTCTCTTACTCAACATCTCCAGCCAGCACCCTATCCGTATGGCCTGGTAAGTTACAAGTGTTTATCGCCTTGTCATAAGCAAACCTTTTGATTCTCGTTCTCAAATTTGAACCATTCATCACCCGCAGCTCTGTCTGCGATTGCTCGGCAAGCTTGGTGGAAAAAACAGAATCTTTCTTCAAGAGCTCATGGGCGAAAACTTGCAGCAAAATAAGACTCTCCACAAGAGCACCTTATCCATTTATTGCGAATGGCCCGATGCTGGAAATAGTCAGCCTGGAGGTTGGGTGCAACCTCTCCCTCTCAGCCGAGCAGTGGAGGTTCTGCAATATGTTGCTGCTGCTCCTAAACCTATCAGCATAATATCCGGAGAAAAATTTTCTGAAGAATCAGGGTTCAAGTCCGTTCACGGGCTGGAAGTTTGTCCAAGGAAGCACTTGGCAAAACTACTGTCGCAGGATGCAGAAAACATTGAGTTCAATTTGTATTCTTTGGAAATCATGGAAGTCGTCAAGAGGGATCAGTCGAAAAGTGCATTTCAGATTCTTCGATCAGCTCTTGCTGCAATCGTGCATGTGTCTGAGGACGACGATGATAGTAAAACACCTCTTTCTGTTGCATCAGATCCGAACTCTTCTACGGATAAGGAAAGCCTAGAGTTTTCAACCGCATCATCAGATAGCAAAACCTACACAGACTCGTTCCGTCTGATATGTGACGGGCTTTTTGCGGCAACTGCTCATAAAGATCTTCGGGAGGAAGCCTTCGTGCTGTTAAAGGGCCTCGGTGCTCACATATTCTACGCAATCGCAAACCATTTGAACAATATCACAAGGATCGATTGCGATGGGGGAATTTTTGATCCCATGCATCACATTGGATTGGCGGGCGTCGACTTTGACTCTCAAAACCACTTAGCCGATGGAAAAGTACAACCGCTAAAGCCTTTCGGATGTTTCCNATCATTCGCTCCATGAAGACCTTCATGGATATAGACCATCTTTGTTCTTCTGAGGTGAAATGGAGGAAGCTTGGGAGTGGGCATGGGGTGGTGCACTATGGAGAGTCGAAGTATCCATCTGCAGGGAAAGGTGTGAAGGATTCCCAAGTAGCCGCGGGTGAGGTATTGAGCTTTGTCGTTGATTTGCATCAGCAAGTAAAATCTTCTTTGCTTCAAGTCAAGAACTCCTCTGGGAATCGCATCCATGAATCATGGGGAGATATCTTGTTTGAGAATCTTCTAAGCGCATTCACCCTAGCGTGTTTTTCAAAGCAATGGAGTCATAGGTGTGGCGTGATGAATGGAATGTACAAGTAAGTCTGCTTTTCTTACGTTTGATTTCTTTGACGTCGTGTCGGCTCATGAATCTTAATTTAATTTGAGTAGACTAATGACCAAGATGGGCTTGTCGTGGTGCAAACAATTTGAAGTAGAAATAATGCACACAGTCCTATTCCTTGTAAAGGATGCACCGAACGAAATATCTTTAGCAAAGAAGCAATCCATTCGATTCTTCTGCACAGGTAAATCAAACGAATCCTTTGTTTGTTGGTTGCGTGGGTTTCATTCTGTCTTGGTGCTAACTTCTGATTCATTGGGTTTCTGTGGGGACCGATGCCAATCAAATCCAAAATCTTCTCCACCATAGTGATTACATTCTTTTATACAGTTCCTTCAACGTGGAAGGATAGCAACTCATTGATAAAAGATGCCTTGTGTCCGGATCCCCCTCATCACTCCCCGCCAGTGGTGAAAGAAGCTCCAGTGTCTGTAAGAACAGCGTCATTAACTCTGATACTTTCAGGTAATGTCATGCAAACGTTGTCATCTTCGTTGTTTATTATTTCTGATTATACATCATTATCTTAACATCCACGCCCTCAATCAGAATTGACATCAACAAAGCACATGGTGCGATTTGCAGTGCGTCATGCTTTGAGAGTTATTAGCCGGGATAATGCGTCGTTGAGCTTTTTGCTGTCTAGCCATACTTCCAGTCTGAGGCATAAACTTTTCCCAAGATTGCTGCGGCTCCTCTCATTGCCAGACCAGGTTGCGCTCGTTGATGCGGTGGCTTTCATTATAGACAAAGCACCAACACTGTTTCCTATATCTGATCCAAATCTCCTCTCCTTTTGCGCTGAACTGCTGAAAATGATTTCTGTGGCCGATGGGGAAATACCCGATGAAAACTTTACATCAGTCGTTCTCATTGACAAAAACGGTTTTGTTTCTTCAGACAAAAGTAGATCAAATAGCCACAGTGAAAACAAGAAGCCCAGGCATGCTTCCTCAACCTTTCTCAACAGCAGCTTTACACTTGCTGATAAACACAACGGTTTCCGCGTTTTGGTTCCTTCAGAGCTCTCTTTAGGAGTCCAACTCCGTGTTTCAACACTTCTTTTGTTTAGAGCTCTCATACGTGCACATCCCAATGACTTCTTTGATGCAAAACCTCAAACACAAATTGGAAACATCCGTCCCCATGTGGTTGCTCTGTTTTTTCGTTCTCTTATTTCAGACCCAGCTGAAGCAGTTTCTGCAAGCTCGAGTGCATTGCGAGACGCTTTATTACTAGGTTCTACCAAATTGCCCAAGGAGCTGATTCAAACGTGCATCCGACCAATTTTATTGCGTTTAAGGTGAGGGCAGTTTCTACATTGATAATTTTTTTTCACTCTCAAAAAGTTGTTGCCTCATTCATTGCATCTCATCATTTTAATCATATGCTTCTTGCCCCCTCATTTTAGAGATCATGAGAAACTGACGGTTCCCCTTTTGATGGGTCTCTCAAAATTGCTTTCCCTTTTGTCTACTTGGTTCAACAAAACATTGGGGGAGAAGTTGCTCGAGCATTTGCAGAAGTTCACAGAACCAGGTGATTCGATCTTTCAGTAATGAGGGATTATATTCGTGTCGTGACTAATCTTCGTTTCCATCTTCATTCTCATTTTCCACTTGCATATCCAGAAAAGATAATAGCAGTCCAACTTTTAAAGCCAGGTATGATCTTGAGGCACTAATACACGCTATCTAATCTCAAAAATATTGAGGAATTTATTCTAATATTCTTTTCACGGTGCAACTTCATTCCAGGAGAGGAACCTCTTGTTGCTGCAGCACTAATTGGTGTGTTCATAATTCAAAAAGCTTTCTTCGTTTCACTTGTACAAACATTTTGCTCACGCGAACATTCTCGTGCTTCTAGACCTCTTTTCATGCTTGCCATCCGCTTCTCAGTTTACTGAAGCACTGGTTAAAAGCACAATCAGGTGAGCTAATTCAAGCTGAATCGATGCTTTTGACAAAGCAATGTATCTAAATGTTGTCGTCACTCCTCGCTTGTCTTTGCTTTTAGGCTGGAATCTGTCTTGCCCAAATACAAACCCGTCAAGATTTCTCCTTTCAGGAAACCGCTTGCTCGATACTTGAGCCGGCACCCTGGTGAGTTTATTCCAGTCGAAAAAACTGGAACAACGTGGTTCTATGGTATGATTTCATCGCAACATCATTTTCACTTCATAATTGTTGCCAACGAGCAGGTAGTGCTGCCGGCTTTTTTCTTGAAGAGCATCGGTTAAGTAACCCAATGTACAGTGATTTGTTTCTTGATATTCTGAAACTTGACGAAGCTGCACCGCTAAGAAAGTATTTCAGTGGGAAAGAATGCACTGTGATGCTCATTAATGTTTGCTTTGAGAGACCTCTAGCCATTATCAGGTAAGATCTTCTCATTATTTGTAGATTCAATAACTCTTTACTTAATTTTTAACCAAATGAACCATTTACCATTATTTAATTCTTTATGCATAATACTAGGTCACAAAAAAGCTCCAAATCGGGGACGGAATCTCTTGCATTGCATGGAATAAATCAATGGTTTTCTCCTTCAATTCAACGTAAGCTGGAAGGTGCTCGTCAGGATTTAGAGGCAAAACAAAAACTTCTAAATATTAAAAAGCAAGATGAAGTGAAAGCTCAGAAAGTTCTACAACAATCAAAAAGTGATGAAACCAATTCTGCTCCAGGTAACCCAGAAAAACAGAACGAAGAGCAGGCTCGCCAGGCAGTTGCTCGTGCTCAGAAAGAGCTAGACTCAGCATTGGCTGTAAGTAACGAGTTTCATCACATTATCTTTTATTTTGATTGGTTCCAATTCAATCTCATTTCGTTTTCAGGCTTATCAAGGAGAAATTTCTCAAGCATCATTCCAATCTTCAATCGAAGATCCGCNTTTTAATATTTAGAAGTTTTTGTTTTGCCTCTAAATCCTGACGAGCACCTTCCAGCTTACGTTGAATTGAAGATCCGCGGCCCATGACAATGTCAGCTCTTGAACTGCAGCACCAGGGCTTCAGAATTGTGGAAGTATTGATGTCTTTTGATCAAACCTACCTTCATGAGCATAGTGACGTTGTTCGTGCTTTTCGATGGCTTTGGAGATCACGTGGGCGTCACTACCGTCATTTGCACGAAGAAGAAATGGTATATTCTTTAACTTGCGGTCTTTGCACATAATAATTTCAATGCTTACAGTTTTGAGAGCTTACTGTTGGTTTCTCTCTTGTTTTGATTATTATTTGATGCAGCCACCTCGTTTCCATTTCGAATCGATGAATCTAGCAAAGTTTCTGGTGCTTTTTTCACAGTCTAATGTGACTGATGTTGACGTCCTTTTCGATCTGATTCGTGAGTGTGATGTCAAAATGTAGCAAACTGATGTTGGTTTTGATCTGACATCTTTTTGTTATGTGCATTCATTCGTCTGGCCTCTACCAGGAATATTCTTGCAGCCGTGAGTAGTTGATCAGAGAGAGGCGGGCTACCTCTCAAGATATTTTTTCTCATTTTCCTTTCTCCTATTTCTGTTTATCTTCGATGCGTAGATCATCCATGGACTTTTCGTTCCTATCTGAGTTTCTACAGGAGACAGTATCAGAGTGCCTAACAGTAGAGCAAAAGGGACAAGTCCTCCAGAGATTTCTGGCTATGCTCTCTAGTGAAGGCACCGAGGAAACAAAAATTTTAAGCATCCAGGTGATCTAATTTGATATGAAAATGGTATTTCGAATGACTCTAATCATCTCAGCTTACCTTCTGCCCTTCTTCTCCGTTTGTTAAAAATCAATCAGTTGTTAGTTCATCCAATGTTGGCAAAGTCTTTTGAGGATTCTTCTTTAGCACCGAACAAAATTGTCACTGATGCTTCTGTAAGACAACTCTTAAAGTCACTAAAAGATGGATTTCATTTTGGCCCAAAGCTCACGTGTGAGTTGCTGAGACTAATCAACGTACTGCTAGAACACAATTGGGAAAATATGATCGAACACAGAAAAGATTTGATCAAATACATATGGGCACATATTAAGGATGAATCAAGTACGAAGGTAAATTCCAATTATCCATTTGTTGTTCGCCTGAATATGTTCACAAGTCTTACTTTGATGCCATTCAATTGTGACACAGTACTATGGTTATCTGGCAGTCAGTAGATTTGTTTCTGTGTTCGAAACACCGCCAAAAATGACCTTGCAGGTTTATGTATCTCTGCTTCGGTCTCATCATCCAGCTGAAAAACGAATAGTTCGCTCTGCGCTAGATTTATTAGTGCCTTCACTTCCAATTCGTTTGTCACCCGGGGAGCTCGAGAAGGCGATGGATTACACAGCAAAAATAATGTACGAAGAAGGAAATTCCATCACTCAACTTGCTCATCTATGGGAAGTCATTACACGCCACCCTCAAGTCTTCAGTGACCGTAAAACTGAGTTTTTGCCTCATATGGTCACTTCTTTGAGTAAGCTTGGGACGCCTCCTAACTCACCATCAGCATCTGAACACAGAGAACTCTCTGTCTGCATTGCGAAATTGATTCTTGACTGGGGAACGTCTTGCACGCCTCGTGCTGGTGCGAAGCAATCCATAACTGATTCCGTTGCAAACTTTTTGATTAGAACTGCTCTGGCCAATGCAGAGAGCAAGCCCGACCCAATGCACCACAAAATAAGTATTCAGGTCATGTCACTTTTGAAAGAAATTGCTTCGTCTGAACAAACAGTTGTAATAAATCCTGTCTACTTTGAGAAGGTCTTTAATGAGGAAAATCACACATCTTCAACAGCTGAGACATCAATACAATTATTTGGGCCTGCGAAAAGTACTGCCAGAAGCAGCAAGTCTTCATCGTCGAAAGAATTGTCCGCACCTCCAACGCCTTCCAACCTTGAAAACGGAGCTCTAGATTGTGTTTTATGTGTGTGTTTAGACTTCTTCCTCTTACTCCAACTTCATTGCCCTGGGAACGACTTTCTACAAAACAACATCTGCAAGATTCTACCTCTCTGCTTCCAACATGCCCCATCAAGCAAAGACGCCAATTTCAAAGAAACTCTGCAAGTCCTTCTTGTTCATATTGTGACCGATGGATTTGCAGACGGTGATGTCCTTTCGAACATAACTGCTTTTCTGGACAAAACAATTATGAGTTCAGTGGGGAAAAGTCGCCACGAAAACAATGTGGTGGATGTGCCACAAGATGTCATTTTGGCCATAGAGATTGTGAAAAAAATATGCGAAACCAAACAGGAATATGTCGAATCCTTTCTCAATTCACTTTTTCTATTTGCAAAAGAGGTTGCAAATACCCACATAGAAGAAACTGCATCAAAATCCCGGCATGTTTCGTCCATGCAACAAATGGCTGGAAGTGGGCACCGACTTTCTGCAACACCTACTCTTGGAGTGTTTGAATTGGCATGTGGCATTGGTTTCAATGCTGCTAGTAGTAGCAAGGAATTGCCCACCGGCCAAACAGCTTTCAAGAACCAGCTTGTAAAGGACACTGAAAATGTAACACCATCCGTAAGATCATTGATATCTTGTGTCAGACTTATTGGTTCAAGTAGTCTTGCATTCAAGCTTTCTCCAAGAAGACACACATACCTCGAAATACTCGCAGTATTATTGGAGTCTAGCAACACTCTTTCAGTTCTCATGACAGTGGTTTGGGTTATCAAAAAGTGGCTTGTAGTGGATGGCCAACAAGGTCCTTTGACAAAAAGTGAACGCAATGCCTTCTTATCAAGGCTATCATCAATAGATTTTCAAAAACTTCCCGAAACAGCTTCTCAGGCACTAGCCGAAAGTATTTGCCATCTTTGTCTTTCAATGATCGGGCATGACTTTGACAATACTAGTCTGTCATCTTCCTCTCATCAAGCCACACACTGCCGACAAAAGAGTAAATTTCTCGTGGAAGATTCTATGTTCTGTAAGCTGCTCATGTCAGGCCTTCTATCATCAGCAAACCCATTTTTAAGAAATGCTCTCTTTCAGAACTTTGCTACTGAACTGAGTCGACCCACGAAAGACAACAGCACTAATGGCTGTGGCAACACATTGCATGTTGTTCTTCACCGCCTTTTTTCGAGTGACTTTGAAGGTCTTGCATGTAGGTTGTGGACAGCTGTCATTGCTGATTTATTACTTGCTTGCAGTGATTACGGGGAATTGACAATTGCTAGAAAGAAATCGATGCATCAAATATTTATGTCCAAAGCAGATGCAGATAATATCGAAACATCCAATGGGTTCCTTCGACTAAAATACGAAAAAAGCGATGCAGTATTTGTTGTAGATGTGTGTAGCCATTATGGTCAAGACGTCTACTCATCTTTCAAAAACACACTACTAAAAGGAAGAAAATACGGCAGACGTTCTTGTCTCGATTCAATGAGAGCCCTTATTCATGGGCATGTTGAGCTGTGCCAATCGTCACTAGAGCTCTGTTTCAACGCAGCCTGGGGAAAATTATCCAGCAGTGAAAGATCATCCCTTATTAAACCGTTGGAATCCCTACTAGCAAAACCATGCTATTCCCAATTTTTGAAGACCAGCCAGAGCGACAGCATTAACTCCATTCAGTCAGTATTACGTCTCCTTGTCGTCCTTCGTCCGATGCCTGTGATCGATATATTCCTCATTGAGTCTTTGAGTTCAGACTTCAAAGCTCAATTTGAGGTGCTGACATATCTCGAAAACCTGTTTGTCGTTTTGAAAAGAAATGGCTATGAAAGCTTCAATTCTCCACCCTTTGATTTGATAATGGCATTGAAAAGAGTTTTTGATTCAGTCGACGATACTGATAATAGTTTTTCTATCGTTTCCGCTGTTTCAAGTGACTTCACCAGATTCGCTACGTCGCTGGATCGCTATGGTTACGTTAACAAGTGTTGCGATGCTTATCTGTCTTTAATAGACAGAGCAGATGGTGAACATGCTGAGTATTTGCCATCCGAACTTGAACTAAGCGTTTGGGAAGAACGGTGGGTCGAAGCTCACAAGGAGATGAGCCAGTGGCCTCTCATTGATGAATTTGCAACTTCTGCAGCAAATCCAAATCTTATGATGGAGTGTGCATGGAAAATGAAAAATTGGGAAAAAGTTAAATCTCTCTGCACCACACCATCTGTGATAGCCTCGCTTGAGGAAGGCGATCCCTTAACCAAGATGTCAGAAATTTACCTCTCAATTCATGAGGGAAAATTAAGTGAAGTAGAAAATTTGCATGCGCAGACAGCACAACTTTGTCTTCATAGGTGGCAGCTTCTACCAGGTGTGGGTCCTGGAAGTAATGCTCATAAATCACTCCTGCAACAATTTCAACGCCTTGTCGAGCTTCGTGAATCTAGTCAAATCATGATTGAAACATCTTCCCACTCGGCTGGCCGAACCGTCCCAGATTTGAAAAATCTACTAAGCTCTTGGAGATCTAGAGTACCAAATACTTTTGAGCCACTTCCGGTTTGGGAGGACCTGTTTTTGTGGCGTTTTCAAATTTTTGATGCCATTACTACCAATTTCAGTTGGTGCGAGCCTGGGACATTAGCTACTCTCCACGATCGTCCTTTTTCATCCATTTGCTTTGCACGGGTAGCCAGAAAACAGTCACTCAAGGAGGTGTCGATGCAATCTTTAAACACTCTAGTGGATTGTGCGATGGATGTCCAAGATGCTTTCCTGAAGTTGAGGGAGCAAATTCTGGCTTATCAACATTCATCAGATATTAACCTGCTCAAAGGGGGCTTGAACCTAGTGAACTCAACGAATCTGTCATTTTTTGATGCGCGCCAAAAGGCAGAACTGTTTCGGCTGAAAGCACATTTTCTAAATGCATTGCATGACAAACCTAAATCAAACCAAGCTTACTGTCATGCTGTTCAGGTTTGTCCAACATATGCAAGAACATGGATAGGTGAGTTTTCTCTGTTGCTCCTCAATCAGATGAAATAATTTATTTTCATCTGCACACATTTGAAACAACCAATCTCCAATGCCGGCGATACTACTTTCATTCAGACTGGGGCAACCTTTGTGTTTCATTATGTGATAAAAACCAGGTGAGGCATGGAAGTACTGTATGCGTTCACTCTCTTTTGGATTTTCTTAGTCTAACTGATTTTTTCCCGTGATCTTATCACACGAAATAGGATTCAATGAAAAAGACTAAGTAGTGAGTAGTTTATTGTCCTGGTGCCAATGACATAATATAAAAGTCTCAGATTTTTTCACCGAGACTCATTCACATTCCTCGCTTTATGTTTTAGCTATGCACAAGCGATGGGCTGTTTTCTTGAGGCTTTGCGCTGTGATACGAATCATCTTTCGCGGGAGCACATCCCTCTCTGTCTATCAATGCTGTCCCATGATGGGTCATCTCCTGGTCTTATCTGCCAAACATTTGAGACGAAAGGACCCTTGGTAAGATTTTCTTTTTTGTGTCACTCTTAGCAGCAAAGATGCTGCTTCTTCTTTATTTTTAGACGCGAGATCTGACACCACGTAACTGGGTTACACAACAGATTCAGTCCTGGGTTTGGCTTCCCTGGATACCCCAATTGTTGACTAGCCTTTGCAGAGTTGAAGCAAAGGCATGTAAAACAATCATTGGAGGACTAATACAGGATTACCCTCAAGCCATTTATTATTCGCTCAGGGCATTCTTCTTGGAGCGCCGTGACATAGAGCGATCAAGAGGCGATGATCCCAACCAGGACGAACGCAACCTATCGTCTGTTAAGTACTCTGAAGTAAGTTGTCTTCTGGAAAAAAATTCTTCACGTCATCATTTTTTCTTTTACTAATTAATTGTCATTTACTGTTTGATCAGATACTCATGTCAAATCTGAGGAAGTCACATCCTGCCCTTTGGATTAAACTAGAAGCCATACTCGAGGATCTCATCATACGCTTCAGGCCAAGCTACGAAGCTGAGCTATTGGCAACTGTGGTAGCTCTCCTACAAAAGGCAACTTCAAGACAAGACACTAATCCGAATGACAACAAGACAGAGGAGCGAAATCTACTCGAGTCGTATTTAAAAACTCTGACAAAAATTGGAATAAAATTTTTCAACAAAGAGAAACCGGACGGGTCAAAAGCAAGAAAAGCAGTTCTCTTCCACTCAAAATATGCAGCACCTTTCGAAAAGGATTTTTTGGAAAAGAAATCAGGACCTGCTGGCGGTCTTTCTGAGCCAGAGTCGATTGATGAGCTTGTCGAAAAGCTGAAGAAATGGAAAGATATCCTTGAAAAGCACGTATCACGAGTCCCGGGGAAGTGCAAACTACAAGAAGCATCACCCTCTCTTGCTTGGTTTTGTAGTGAATCCCCAGATTTGTGGGCTGGCGCATGCGAATCAAAATCTTTGGCAATTTCCAATTCTCAGAATGATTCACTATCTTCGTATGATAATATTCTGTATCAAGGAACGCCACCATCTGCTTTGGCGGCGGCCAAAGCAAGCTCCCATGCTGTATTAGCAGCTGCAAATACAGAGGGTCTTGGGGGTCATTCAGGAGGAGGATCTGCAGGAGTTGAGATCCCAGGCCAATATGCTCCCACATCATCAAACATTTTGGATTCTAGACCCTATCCTGAGCTTCACTCAAAACTAATTCGTTTCGAACCAACCCTCGAAGTCATCAGCAGCTCTACAAAGCAAGATCATCTCGTGCGTAGAATTTGTATGGTGGGAAGCGATGGCAATACTTACAATTTTCTGTTGCAACTTGCAATTCCATATTGGACAAGGGTTGATGAACATGCAGCTCAATTGCAGTATGTAGTAGGAAAAATTCTTAGACGTGACATACAAACATGCAGAAAATGTTTGTCTCTTAAGCCAACAGTGGTGATCCCAGTTGCTCAGCGCATGAGAATGTGTTCAAATAAGGCATCATACAAGTCATTTCATACAGTGTTTGAGCATGTGCAGGGTCCAAAGAGTTCCAGGGTTTCTTCTTATTTTGAAGAAAAAATCAAAGAAAAGGTTTCAGCTTACCGTGGCAACAGTAGCAGAGAGCAACAAGCAATTTCCTCTGAAGCAATGAAAGATATCAAATTGGAGGTCTATAAAGACATTTGCAAAAATCTAGTTTTGCCGAATATTCTGTCACGGTACATGACAGATTCTATGCCATCAGCTGAAGTTCTTTTTCAGTTTCGAAAAAATTTCACCTCGCAAGTAGCAGCAAATTCTGTTCTTCAGCACATTTTGGCAGTTGTGGAGAGAATACCTACGAGGTTCATGTTTTGCAGTGTCACTGGACAAGTGCTTACTCAAGATTTCAGATTCCAATACAATCAAGGTGGGATTAGACTGGTCTCTTTTTTCAATGTGCACGATTGCCCTCAATTTGCTTTCAACTGACTTCGTCTTTTCATAGGTTTGCTTGAAAAGTGTGCCGTGCCATTCCGCATGACAAGAAACATGGTTGAATTTATTGGGCCTTTTCTATTGGAGGGCTTATTTGTGCCCTCGTTTGCCAAAATTTCAGCAGCAATGAATGCGAAAAAAGAAATACTTGAGCCTGTCTTACATTTGCTTCTTCGCGATGACATCATTTCGTGGTACACATCAAAATCTTTCCAAAGGAACGATCAAAAGATGCAAGAGCTTGAACAACAGCTTAGTGAAAGACTCAAGAGCAATGTGAGGTATGTTCAAGAACGGCTCAGAGAATGTTCTCCAAAAGAAGTCAACGACGCATCCATAAAATCCAATTGTGCCAGTCCTAAGCAGATTGATGACCATGTGAGACAGTTACTTGATGCAGCAACATGCCCTGTTAATTTGAGTGGGATGTCGTCATCTTTCCAGGCATGGCTTTAAAAATCATTCTCAATAAGGGCAACATAGCTCATAAATGCCACGGTGTATATTTTACCATTTCATTCATAAATCTCAATCAATATCTAGTCTTTTTGCACACAAAATTAGGAGACTATAAAATATTTCACATCCACAATGAAAATATTGATCATAATTGTACCATACCAAACAAAGTAAACCAAAATCCATTTTTTTTGTGAACCAGACATCAAATATTCTACTCAATTTATATTGTATCATTGAGAGTCACATTTTCTTGTTTTTGGCACAACACTAGTCAAACCTGTTCCCAACAACTCCATACTGGTTAATCCGTAAAAAGTAAATTTATAAATCTTTTCAAGAGATTGTCATCACTGAAAAGGTGATGTCTCAGCACTATATTGTCATGCCGTAGACAAGAGGGCCTAAAAAGCATGGCCAGTCCCACTTTATCTTTGTAGCTATTTTTTCTTAGCCACTCAACTAAAACATTGCTGATGCTGCTAATCATTTAACAGCAAGCCACCAAAGATGGGCAACTTCTCAAAATTGCGTAGTCAATTTTTGCTCACTCACAATGACACTGAATGAACCATTGCTCCACCCAGGCAAACTTATAAATAAAATCCCTGGATCAGAACATCCTGATGATCATTATGCATGTTTTGATCCAAGGGTTTCACATGCAATCTAATGTTTGGAAAGGTGTGACTTAACCCTTGTGTCAAGTCAATAGTTCAAATATTTAGAGTATCAGGCAGTGTCCATCACCATCCCACGCAAGGAGCAACATCTTCTTCCTATCCACTGTTCAATAGGGATGTGCTCTTCAAAATTTTTAATGTAGCCCAAACAAGTTCTTTTTGAATAGGGGGGTGCTAAAAAATTGAAAATGTTCAAACCCAATATTTTTCTATGAATTTTTGCACACTTTTTCTAACACATGTGAATAAAATATCCCAAAAATTTCATCATAAAATATTGACCCTATGTGAAGATATCCACCATCAAAGTTATCTAGGGATTGCTGCTTGAGTTCTTTCATTGATGATGGTATAATATTGCAGCTCATACAATTCATCTTTGAGGGATTGACTGCCTATCATGACGATAAAATGATTTAACCAAACAGTATCAGTATTCATGTGATCTTGTTTATTGGCAATGTTGACTCATTAAACAGTTGGTTGTGTTCTTTCCTGAATGCTCTCCTTCACAAGTTGAAGTACTAATCAAACATGGGACAAAAAATCTTCCACCATAACCAAGTTGCCCTGATTGAAAATCCTAATGCAGTCAAAAGATTCTGAATGACTTGATTCAAATCAGAAAAAGTTGAGTGACACATTGGATGTCTTCCTGGTGCACATATTTCAACTTCATGTGATTCTGAGCAATGCTGTAGATATTTTGATTTCTTTTAATCTGACAAGAAATGATAAGACCAACTCAAAAATTTTACATGTGTTTTCCTGCCATACAATACACAATTCAATGAAATTGATGATATGCTTTTGAGAGGGGCAATTTCCAACTAAGTACCTTCTGCACCCTTGATCACTAAAATAAAAGAGAACTTTTCTCAAAGCAAACCCCGATAATTTTGTCACCATTTAACAGTTCAATACCTCTCAACAGAGATTCATCTAGACATTCAGAATCCATCATTGGCAACCCATGTGGTAATGAGTTTTCAATATTGGAGTATTCAATGCCAATCCAATGTATTTTTTCTTTTGTTGTAAAGTTGTTTGGATATTTCTTTCTTTTGGTTCTTGCAGTGCTGGTAAATACTTATCAGAAACACAGTACACTGGAACTGGAACAGTTATTACAAGAGAACTGCTTTTCAAATCATTGTATTAACTCTCCATTTTCTGTTGTCTTTTGAATGGAATGCACTATTATGTGCCCCTGATTTTATGACATTCTTTTCAGATGTAGGATACAATAATTTGTGAAACTTGATGTCTTTTTCTGGAATAGGAGTGTTGCCCACAGATTTATTTTTATGTGGCTGTTTTATGACAACTTCTTCAGAGAAACTTTATCTGTATTCAATTTTCCTCTCTTCCCATCTTATATTTGCAACTCTAAAAAATATGTGTCACCATTACTAAATCAGACTGGATTAAAACATCCTTTCCCTTATATTTACCAGTTCCATAGTTGTAACACACATTCCTTTTTGTGGATCACAAACAATTATTAGATCACTGGACATACCTTCTAGAATTTCAATCCCTTTCTGAATCATAGCACTTTTTGCAGTTACTTTAATTATGACATTTGAATTGTTGGATGGTGCTGTTTCTTGGTATGCATCACCATTGAGAAGTCCAATCATATCTTCATAGTCATTGTTGAAAAGACATTACTTTTGCACTCTAGTGCCTGATGGCTCAATCTCTACTTCTCAGATGAACATTGAATAGTCTCCTGATTACAATTGGTAACAGAGATTACATATTAATTATGAGCTATTTA
>JALLOT010000168.1:0-24588 GCA_036939595.1 Thalassiosira livingstoniorum | reverse complement strand
TGAACCATTTAAATGATTTGCTTAAAGGTTTTTTTTTTTTGAGCCAATTCCCTCTGAGTTATAAAAAATATTGTTGCAAACAAACAAAATCTCCTCCCTCTGGGGACGATCTGCCCTACTAGAGATACTACAGTGTGTCTGACACTCACGTTCGTTCAAAAAAAATGTGAAAAAAGTTTTTTGCTTCACGTTTTTATCACGCTACAAAAAGTTGTGTTTTGAGTCCAGTTAAAAAAACCTTTTAGCGTGATTCTGGGATGTTCCAGCTATTGTACTACTTACTACCAGCTAACAGCTCACACCCTTCACCCTTCATTTTAAATCAAAATGGGCTTTACCAAAACCCTCATCCGAGCAGGCAACGGTGTCCTTCCAAAACGGGGGCAAAGCGTCACCGTCCATTGCACTGGATACGGGAAAAACAACGACCTTTCCCAAAAATTCTGGAGCACCAAAGATCCAGGGCAGCAGCCATTCACATTCAACGTGGGCCGCGGCGAAGTAATCAAAGGGTGGGATGAAAGCGTGATAAACATGTCCCTTGGGGAAGTGGCTAAAATTCATTGCTCGCCGGATTATGCGTATGGATCAGGGGGATTTCCGGCGTGGGGAATTATGCCAAACTCTGAGCTGGTGTTTGAGATCGAAGTGCTATCGTATAGGTAGAATGACAACATTGGATTAATCTGGGAGTTGGCACATAGTCTCCGACAAAATAATTAGCGACTTGATAGTTTGGGTTGCAGTTTGGGAGAAACGATCATTCACAATTCAAGATTATCACTTTTGTGTTCGAGAAGATTGACAGGTTGGAATCTGGAGCATTCATATTGTTTTATGCTATGGTACTCGACAATTTGAATTTAAAAGAAAAAGAAAAAAATGAGTTGCTGCCACTTGTAAAGAAGAAATGATGTGATAAGTTTCAATCATACTTTGAAACTAAAATAAAGGTCGTCATTCTTCACACCGGAAGTTAATGATGAAAATCTATGAAAATACTGAGTCTCAAAGAATTGATCCACTTTTCAGTTATTTAGTGAAAGAAAATGAGAGTTTCCTTAATCCATTGGGTTAAAATTTTCGCTTTTTTCCCTAATTTCTAGACTTAACACGAAAAATTATAGAAAAGTTGTGAGAATAAATCAAGGCAGTGACGGCAATAAAAACAATGTGTAACTACTAATTTTCATCTTTACTCTCTTACTCAATATCCATCTGGCCAGAGAGAGAAAAATGACCATAAATTTTATGAAACAATGAATCGATCGAAAAAAATCTTGTAAAAGTAAGAAATAGAGATGGCGCTTTCCAGGAGAAAATATTTGACAAAAAAGAGCTGTGTTCCAGTGATAGAATTGCTTCAACTAATCCACTCGGGAAACTCCTTTCCATCGTTTTCTGCTGATCATTAATCATGAAGATGTGGAAGACCGATGTGGCCGAGCCTTTCCCAGAATAGTCATACAGTCTGCCAAAGTTGCATTCATCATTTGCAATGGATCCTTATCAGTTGCTTCTGATTCGGATGAATCATACCCATCCACCAGGACGTTCACGCCGTCATATGGGTTATCATTGGTGGTCGGTTTGGGATGATGAAAGGGTTTCAACTGTGATTTACTGGGCACCGCTGGCTTCCGATCTTGGGACTCTATTCCACCATCAATGCTGACAGTGATCAACGACTCCTCGTCGCATTTTGTCTCGGTTTCGATGTTTTCCTCTTGTGGAGAAAGGTTTGCATTTGAGAGATCTGTAACAATCGGGATGTTATCTTCGACTTTGTCTCCGTCAACATTGCCAGCATTACGCATCAGGAAGTATGGATCGTCATTATTGTTAATCGACGCGTCACTCTCCGCGTCTCCCGCCTCAAAACTGACATTGTTTCGATTTGCTTCCAATTTCAAATCCTCAACTACCCTCCTTTCTTCTCCGTCGTCCTCATCCTCATTGTCTGGACTTCTCAATAATTTCATCACCTTTGTCAACTCATCATTGATGCACTTGCTCACTTCTTCTTGATTTATACTGCTACTAATGCTGTTGGTCTCGTCGTACATCAACTGGTTGGCATTGGTCCTTTCGCCCATCTTGTTTGATAAATAATCATGTTCCAAATCACCACTTTCTCCATTCATTTTTTCATCTTTGCCTGATGAGTCGGCAGTTCCATCTACAAGACTGCTGTCATCCTCACCACGAGACGATGCCTCACTTCCAGCTTCACTTGGTGGTGGTGGCATATCCGTGAAATAACTGTCATTGTGCTTCCTCAGCATATCCAGTGAGTTGAGATTACTGACGTATGGGCCTGCATCGTTGATATTGGATGTATTCTGTATGGCCGAAGTATCAAAGTCAATGGACAAGTTACTGTACAGTTCAGATGGGACATCGCCAGTGGAGACTGATCCATCTTCCATTCTCATTGCTCTTGATGGGGTAGGATGATTCTTTCCAGTTACCAAGGGTGATGTGGTATCAATCTGAAGTACATTTTCAAACCTTACTTGATCTAATGCACTCATGGCTTCCATGTTGTAGCTTTCCATGGTTGTATCGAGTAAAAATGACTCCGCTTGACTTCCGGCGTGACTGCTGGAGGACGGATCATTACATGTTTCGCATTTGTCACTATTTGGAACTGCACTTGGTTGTTTTGTAACTTCGTGGGCCCCTGTCCCTTGAGCCACATGAGCACTAACATCGCTCACGGACGAATCATCAAACGAAGTATTGAGAAAATGAGAGAATTTGATGTCTCGTGGACAACTTCCTGGAGGAGCCATATACTTTGCCTGTGCATTGCCAGGCTCGTGAGGACTCATGGCACATACCGAATCATTGGAAAGTACTTCAATATCGGGATCATCTTCAAATTCGGCATAGTCGAATTGACGTTTTTTCCACCGATCGATAAAGAGGGTAGGACTGGGTGTGCTGGGTGCGACAGTGTCAGAGGTGGAGCGCGGGCTGGTTTCGTAAGGGTCGTTGTGTTCAGTATGCTTTGACTTCGATGGATCGATGTCACTCGAACCATCTTGGTAATCGCGCCGTTGTCGAACGAGGATCAGGACTGCACCGGACGTGGCGAACACCAGAAGCACAGCCCCACAAATGAGAGCAGGCTGTGTGGAGATGCAAAGGAATAGAAACAAAGGACGTGAAGTCAAACCAGAGTAATATATTATGCAGTAACTTGGTATCCTATGTTGCGTACCTGAACCCAAGAGGATACCGCTCCATCATCACCCAAAGCAATCGAATCTCTATTCGCTTCCGTTGAAAATTGAACTTTTTCTGGCACTTCTTTCACATCTCCCTCAACCTCGTCCGCAAAGGAATACAAAACCTTGGTCACTGTCACATCCATCTCGACCGCCCTTTCCTCTCCTGTCTCTCCTCCCTCTCCTGTCGATTCTGCCAAAATGGGATCTCCTGTACTCTTCAATACATCGATAAAGGCACCTTCTTCCACCCCAAAAAAAGCATAGAGAGTGATTTCATCAAGTATGGCAGATGCTTCGGCTGTGGATAATTCTTTTATTTCAGAATTATTAAAGATTGCTAATCAATAGTGATGTGTGACAATGAAAAAACAAATTGAGAATCGAATGATGGATTATTCAAACTTGAGAAATGATGAAGAAGAAAACACAAAGCAAACAATTATCCCAATCGATGCTAAACGACTAGAGACAATTCACACTTCAACTGCACACATTCTCACCAATAACACGAAAGACGCTTGTTCTCAAAACACCATTACTACCACCATCACTACTCTCTACCATTTCCACATCAATTCCATTTTCAAATGCCAGAGATATTTCAATAGGTGGATATGATAATTTCTCTTGATAGACGCGAGTCAGATGTTGGAGGATTGCTGGTTCTTCTTTTTGATCTAAGGGAAGGAATGGATTATTCAATTTCCTAATTTTACTCAATTTTCTCAAGTTCGAGCGTATATTTCTATCATTTCTTTTGTTTCCATCACTCCCACTATTGGGTGTGACATTATTGCTATGCATGGCAGAAATAGTCATTCGAAATGACGATGATACAATGGAAGCAGTAATAACAGCGGCAGTAGTTCCAGAATCTTCACCTACGAGTACTAACGAAGCATTATCATCTTTGCTATCTGGGTTCTGTGGTATTGTGCTCAGTTGTGAAGGTGCTTCAAGTATAAACATGGGTCAATCAACAAAGAAAACAGTTGAATCAGTCACCTAGGAGAAAAATCAAACGTAAACTAAGAAACACAAAAACTAAGGAAAAAGCTTACATTTGGTAGGCGACAAAGTTGGCAGTGACTTGCCACTGGAACTCTCCAAAGTTTCTTGAGAATCCATTCCCTCGTTGGGTCGTTCCAATATCTCGCCCGTTTCTTTGCTACTCTCGTTAATCATTGGAGATTGAGTTGGAGCTTCAGATGCTTTAGTAGAATGAGGATGAGCCGATGGGGTAATAGGTGCTATTGTTGGACCTGTCGGAGAGTTTGGAGCTGTGGGAACACCTTCGTATAACACTGGTCCTGAGGTTGGATTGGGCACTTCAAAACTAGTCACGGGAGATTTGTTCGCTGTAGGTCCTTTCGTAGGTGTCTTTGGTATAGCTTTGGTAGGTGCCTTTGTAGGTACATTCGTGGGTGATGCCGACTGAGTTGACGCATTGGAACTGATGGGGCTTTTGGTAGGCACCCTTGTAGGAGAAATTGTTGGACTCGATGAAGCCAAACTCGTGCCTTGAGATATGTTTTCATTTTTGTCCTCATCTTGGTCTTCATTCTGATTTACGTCTTCATCTTGGCCATCTTCCACCACGGCTTCAACTCCTTCCTGCGCTCCTCCCAATTCTTCCAAACCAAACTCCAAAATCAACTTTGGTCCATTTTCACTGGGATGTTCCTTGGATGCATAAATCACTCCATCTGTCGAGTTGGTGGTGAGTCTCATGGATAACCACAATCCAGTATTAATCCCTCCACTTGAATGACTTTCGAGAAAGGCTCTGAGACTTTGGGTGATATCAGCTTCATACCATTGACCTGCTGAGATAACTCCAAATTCACCCATTACACCCTTAGAAGCACCATCAGTCCCACTTGCAGTGACAGCAGCAGCTGAACCGCCACCACCAACAGAAGCAATGTTTGGCAACAACTCAACAGCTCTCCCTCCATTCTTACCACCCACATAATCATCCCAAACAGCTGTATCTTCCTCCCATTCATTATCCTCCATATGTTGAATCCACCCTCCAAAGACGGTATCGGTAATGGCAAACATTTTGAGTTTGGCTGAGGTCAATGACATTGTTACCGATGGTGTGTCACTAAGGTCAAATTTTAGCATAGCAATCTTGACAGGAACTCCAGTAGGTCCAGCATCAATTTTTATTTTTTCTTTCATGCCCAAAGGTTCATCTGGTCGCCATCGTTCAATGAAGGTATCATCTGAGGGTGGTAGAATTACTTGGTTCATTTCATCGCTTGCCATGTTTTCTGTCAATGATGATGATGTTGGATTGATGGGAGATCTCGTAGGTGCAGGTGTAGGGCTGGAAGTGGGACTAGAAGTAGGCAATTTGGCATCAGGATTGGCAGCAAACCATTCAAGACAATCAAGAGACATGGGTCGGCCGTTGGCTATTTGGCGTTGGCATTTTCTTGGCATGGGTGTTCCTGCTAAGGACTCTGGAGAATCCTTAGAGTTGTTGGCACTATTGTTACCATCTGAATTTTCTGTGTCGTCGGTGGCATTGTTGGCATTATTCTTCTTTCCTCCGCCGCCCTTCCCGCCTCCGCCTTTGCCGCCCTTCTTTCGTACGCCCAAACCGTCCATCAAACTCGATCCACCTGGTGCATCCGAACCATCGGACATGCCATCAAAACTTTCATCGTAAAAAGTGAGCCATGCCAAGCATATCCCATTATTGTAGTCGTAGTTGTAGTAGTCACCATCAGTTTGACATTCTTCGGGGTATTGATCGGGGTTGAGCTCCAATAGTCTCAAGGTTTGTGATTGGTGAGGTTGTTGTTCGTTTAGCAGTCGTTCATGTTGCTCATGTTGTTCATGTTGCTCATGTCGTTCTTGTCGAGATAACTGTGATACATGGGATGATTCTGACGGCAAACTTCCCACTCCCTCTATCCATTCCTTACAATCGCCTGTGGCGCTCCCATCATAGAACAAAATGCCATATTCATTAATATTATCTGAATCGCTGTAGGTGCCCTGATGACGTGATGATGATATTGAGGATTGTGCTGCTGATGATGGTGACAGTGACGATGGCTTGTGAAGAAAGGTTTTGCAATGAAACGATAATGACGATTCTTGCAATTCTCGTAATTCTCGTAAGCCATTTAGTATCGTATTTGAGACAAAACCACTACTTGATGAGCCACTTGCGGGATATTGGCTAAATATAATTGGTATTACTGCTGCTGTAGCCAATGTCCTTGCAAATACTGGTGCAAAAGATGATGAGGACATTGATCCTTTTCGTGCACATCTTGGTGATGACATTATGGCTGTTACTTTACTTTCTCGATTTGATTCACAGGTTGCTTTGGTCGTATGGACTGGTTTGCCTTCAAATACTTTCTTATGTCAACTTCCTACCTTTTTGACTGTTCCCTCGTGCCCTTTATTAGAAGTCAATCATGCATTGATTTTCCGTTGTACACCGTAGAGTAGAATTGAATTGGAAATTGGAAGTGACGAAAAATAAACAATTACTCCTATTTGATAGCTAGCTGGTCGAGGCTTTAGACTCTTTGATTAACATTGGCGGCTTTTTTGCTTGTATGTGTTCAATCATGCTCATGATAATATCTTGTATCTACGTAAGAAGTATGGTACAATAGTATCTATTAGAGTAGTATTTTTTATGTTGTTGTTGTTGCCGCCACCCGCCGCCGCGCCGGCCAGATAGATTCGACCGGCTGCCCGCCATCTTTAACCACAAACGAGACTTTAACCACAGAACGTTGCTTTCCTCTAAGTACTTATCTATCTATCTCTGTTTCCTCTCTCTCTACCTAAGTACCTATCTAAGTAGTACTTACTATTCCTACTACTTAAGTAGTTAGTTTTGTGGTATAGTACTTAGCTAGGTAGAAGTAGGTAGAGCAGAAATGGTTTATTCATACCAGTCAAAATCATACTGGATTAAATTCAGGACATTTTTCCAAAATAGTTACAGTGAATGCAAAATGTTATCATTATTTTTGTAAATTTTTCAATCACTGTTTTCAGAAAAATCTCTCCTCCTGTCAAGTGCATGCCAACATAATTATTTTTGGCTCGTTGCATGGATGGATCGTACCACCATACCATACTAATAGAAGAATAGTACTTGTACTTCCATAACTACAGATAACTACCAAGGAAGGTATGGTACCATACAAAACAATACTTCAATAATAACTATTTCTTCTTCTTCTAACATCCTCTTGTTCAATACTGCACAATAATGAATAATAATATTACTATGACAATGTGCTCACATGATACTGCATACATGTATCATAATAATTATTTCCACCATGACAAAAGAATTTTAACAGAATGAAACTTTTCCGTTTTACTCCTAAAGTCTGCTAAGTAAAGTAATTATTGAAGATGTCACAATTTTTTCTAGGCATTGAAAACAATGCATGAAATATTAGGTGAAAAACTGCAGAAATGGTTTAATCTTTATATTTTGATGGCACCAAAATTTAGATATAATAACATGGCAATAACAAATAGACTAGTTTGTGCTGCACATGTTTAATTAGATTTCTCCCACAAGTTGAACTGCCATCCATCCAGAAAGAAAATTGTCTCATCATTGATGTTGGCTATGTACCAACAGAGAGCAAACTGTCACCACAAACAAATGAGTTGCTTGATTCAGTGGGTTTTAGACAGGGTTCTGTCCTCCAAGGTGGCCATCAAGGAAAGACTATTTTGGAGACCTAGTGCAAAATTTTGAGGGCGGATACATCATCAATATTGATGATGGCAATCATTGGCATCAATGAGACAGTCGTTTTCCTCCATAGTGGCAACAGTTAGTCTGCCCAGGCAAACCAGTCCGGACATGGCAAGTATCTGACAATAAACAAACTTATCAGCTACATCAACTCTGGTCAGCAGAGAAGACATTGGAGGAGGTGGTGGTGGATGCAATGGCAATGGCACCATTTGTGGTGGCGCTGTTCATGGCAGCATTGTTCATAGAAGAGTCATTTATTACAGTCAATGATGGATGGTTAGATCCAGTCATCTGGATAATGACAATGATGCATAAGCAACAATCAAATGAATCTCCCTGCAACATTGACAATGGTGTCAAAAACAGCAAAGAAGTAGGTGATGGCAGAGACAGCGGTGGTGATGGGGAGTGGTGGGAGCTGCAGCAGAAGTGGAAGCATTGTGTGTATTAACAAATGGTGGGGGAAATACATAAGCAATGGGGCATGAACAAAAAAATTAACTAATCAGTAGATGGGACTTATGCGGGTCTATACTGTTGTTGGCAGCAGGGGGGGGCTTATTCCGATTGTGAGGGGAAGGCAGGTCCAAGCAATGGGGACCTATGTACCATTGCCACCATGGGCTTTGCCATTTGCCATAGTGTATTGTACAATACTAATGGTGGAATCTGGTTGAGAATATTATTATGAATTGTATTAATTATTAGGAGTAGTATTATTTTAGAACATTGTATGGGGTATTGTATTTATTATATAGGTGTAGTGTATGTATTATAAGATAATCAATTTTGCGATGAAAATTAGGAACAATATTATGAGCCATGATCACTAAGTTGAATTTTTAAGTATTTGAAACTCATTTAAAATGTCCTGTATGAAATTGAATATGATATGGGCCAGTACAAATAACCCATCTCCGACGGCAATGAATAATACAACATATTCTAATCTTACACCTGCTACGAGTAGGTACCTTTTTATTTTTTGTACACGTACTAATACTTACGATACTTCTACTATTCTACTACCATACAATAACATACAAAAACATATTCATACTTTACTACCTAAGAGTATGGTACGATATTCAAAATTCAAAAATAATCGTTCTGGCTGTTACAACGATGGAAATGGTACAATTATACTAGTCATTACATACGTCTGTAAGTATCAAAGTTCCACATACGCATCATTACGGAAAAATATATAGATGCTGGCGCAATCGAAAGACAGAATCAACAAAAATGGCTTAGAAATCGAGAAGACTTTAAATTCACAAGACTGTTTGAACTTGGTTAAGACTTTAACCACGAACACACATCCTACTATAACTTTGATAAAAAAATTCCGTCCGTTGGCTTCATTGATGTTATTTTCGTCATAGTTTGAACAAATGTTTGAATTTTTAGGCTGTTTAGTTTCGATTGGTACTTATGTCTGTTAGTTTGTAAGATTTAATTAGACATCAATTTGTATTATTTCTTTTTTTAACTTGGGAGATTTTATTGACTAAACCGTCTAACGACTAATAAAAAGCTAAAACATAAACAACAACTTTTAAAAAGCCGAAACAGTCATGACTCATACATTTAAGGAAAATGATAAATATTCCAAAACAGTATCATTTTTTATATTTTTATATGTTTGATATTTCTTTATTCAGCAACCAATGACAATCTTGAACATAAAGGTAATATTTCGCACTTAAGTATTGTAGGATTACAAAAAAAATCCTCCACCAATGACAATCCTTCCTAACTTGATTATTATAATACACCATTGTACATACTTACTACTACTCACCATCAAACAACGCACTTGAAAGAAGTCTAGTAAGGTTGTCCTGAGTAGGGCAGTCCAAAGGGCCAGCCAGTAGACACTTAGTATATTATAAATTAACTCTAAATCCATATCTTTTTGTCATATGTTTTATATTAATTAAATATTTCTCATTTCTCACCCTAAATTTTACAGACCTTATTTTTTACCATCATTGTGAGCTATATTATCGAAGTTTTTTTCAGCAATAAAGAGATGGTTTGTACTATCTACATCATATTATGGTGAGTATTATTGTATTATGAGTTTCATAGTAGGAACTTAATACTAATTACAGCTATCACTAATAAATAAGCAAGAGGTAGTACTCTAAGTATTATTAAAGCATAGGAACAAAAGCACACATGCATGACATAATACATGCAAGCATGTAGGTGTACAAGCAGATATCAAACAGTTAAGCTAGAAGCAAGTACTTATCTGGCAACAACAATAACAGCTGCAGGTTGTCTGTGGTGTCCTGTTGGATTTTTTGTCTTGTTTGTTTCTTCCACCTGCCCCACCTCTCATCCATCTCTTTGTATTAAGGTAATTTCAAACTCTGGGGTTATTAATACTAGATTGTCTCTACAAACCCTACTTTGATTAGCAGCTATCACCAAAAAATTATGGATTGCCTGGTATCACTTTTAAAACCTTAAGGGGAAAGGAGAAGACCAAACTGTCATTTTGCAAATTATTAATGTGGGAGAGACTGTAAGACTAAGTAAATGAAATTTTTGCTTTCCTTGTAATTGTTAGACTGGACTGAATAAAGATGTCAAAAAATGTTAATTGGAGGTAGTGTTATTAGAGAATTGAAACAGCAATTACCGGGCATGGATGGCAGCAACCATTGTTGGCATCGCCTTCAAAAATGTCTGCGTGATGAGGTGGGATTTTTGAAAGCAGTGAGGTTGAGCTGACAAATAAAAGACACCAAACTGGTCAGGTGTCACATATAGATGACAACAGTACCTGACAATTTTAAAAAAGGTCGTGGTGTTGAGTGCTGCCTCCATTCCTGACGGTGGCAAATCACCATTGTCGGCAGTTCTAGCAAGCCAACTTCCATGCAAATAGCATGGAGTGACCACCAATGGAGCATGTTTTGAATTTAACTTTGGTCTGTCCTTAGTTTCATGACAGATTATGTGATAATCTGGGCAATAATTGCTCATCAAAGTACAATTTTGGCAATATTTAGAGTAATAACCACAGAGTTTGAAATTACCTTGTTTGTATCTATCTTTTTTCATGGTTGCTATTAGGGATGGTCTAAATCTTACAGTAAATTTGTTACTACCATTTAACATAAATGTTGCAGCATACAAATCACAACAATACACATATTAAATGAAATTATGGATTTGTGTGGTAGTGTTGGATAAGACTCTAGACTATGACAGCACTTAGATCTGCTGTTGCTGTCATTTCCATCAAACACAAATTGACAAAAAAATATTAGTGCAAATATTAGGATGTCAATGGTAAAAACATGTAACACAGATTACAAATTTTCTTTGTAAATATATTAAAAATGAAATTTACAAATAGAGGAATAACATCACTCATTAGCATTGAAAAAATAATGTAGTCAAGGGGCAGGTCAACTGATCAATCACAAGTTGAATATCTTGCAAGTCAGATCATAGCAACATGGAAGCAGCAGCAATCCCACCGGTAAAATGCTTGAGAATGATGGAAATAGAAAAGAAGAAATATGACAACTATATTATCATGTTGTATAAGAATAAGTAGGTAAGCACTACTTATATACTCCAAAAATTCAAAACAATAAAAAATAGATAAAATGTATTTCCAAAAATAAGATCATTTAGAGGTCAATAGACATTTGGATGACATAACTTAGGATGGCCTTAGTGGACCTTATTCATACTATTAGCTAAGTAACAAACAACATACCACAGCACCCAATGGATGGTATTATTTTTTTTACATACCACCACAATCAGTATGAGTAGTACTTACTACTTATTCAATACCTAGAGATATGTTGTTCACAAGAAGAATATATAGTATGTTTTAGGAGAATTATTATTTTTTTAATCTTATTTCAAAGATACTCCTATGCAATTAGTAGATTAGATAGACCATGGCTATCTCAGGCTAGGGAACCATTTCCATGCTCCTTCTCCCATGCCCCCCCTCATTCAATGTATTTTCAACTTCCACAGTTCAGTTGGCACTTCCTAAATAAAATTCCACCCTAGGATTCTGACAATCCAGTAGAACACAAGGTGATTGTTTTTCTTTCTGTTTTGCTGAGGTGGAAACCAACTAAAATACTATCAGCAGTTTTTTTGTCACAGAGCATAGTAGAAGCTAGTGTAAATTGGTAATAATTGTTGATTTTTACAGTAGCATAGATTGACACTATCAATATCTCTGGTGAAAATAATTAGCAATTGCTTAAAAAATAATATTTATTATAAATTAGCTACTAATTAAATAATGATTCTAATTCTGCCTCCACAATGGTAGTGACAAAACAGCATCAATCATCCCTGCAATGAAAACCTTGATTGGAGTGATAGCCACAATCATCCCTGCCCAATAGACTCAATTGTCCCAGCCCCCATGATATATGTGACAAAAGCCATGATTGTGAAGGGTGACAACAAATGATGCAATCATCCCTGCCCGATTGCAACCATCCCAGTGACCAAAGCTGCAATCATTTTTGCCTAATGATGACCAAAGCCACAATTTTCTCTTCCCAGAGACTTCAATCATTCTCTCCCTTCACAATTGCTTTGGCAAAAGCCTTTATTGTTGATGGTGGCAACAAAAACTGTAATCATTCCTGCACTATCACTGTAATGATCCCCTCCTGATTGCTGCAATCAATCCCCCCATGAAACACACAATCACCCCTGCAAAAGGAAAAGCTGATGTCATTGTTGTCTTCTGCAAAAGTTCCATCAACTTATCAATAGCACAATCTGCAAAAATTATTCAGCAATTACCTCCATACTGTCCAGATACTGTCTTTTTATTTTTGCTGTGTTGTGAACTGAACTCGTTATTAATATTATGTAGATAATCAACTGCCAAGTAAAGTATATTACTACATACTATGTAAATACTAAGTAGCTACTATTGTACCTATGTGGCATCCAAGTGGGATGGGCAGGTAGGTATTATAATTGGTAGGTCTCTAGAGGTGGGTATTCATACATGTGTAGAGGTACAAGTGGGTGTCACTGATTCTCAAAATAATATTTTATTTAAATTTATTTACTCCTATTTATTTTCTGAAAAAGCGAAAAATATGAAGGGGGGAATGAAAATGACTGTTTTAGCATTTTTTGCCATTAGGAAAATAAAGGTCTGTTTTAGCCTTGGGTCGTAGCTTTTTTAGTCATTAAGCGTTTTAGTTGAAAAGAATTCTCGGAGGCAATAACGAATTCAGCGCTGGAGCACTCCTTTCCTTCGTAAGTACTTAGTACAAATTTTGAAACTTATTAGCCTGTGCCAGCTTCATAAGTAAGACCATCTAATTTTTACATTTTTAATGCACAAAATAATTACTCATAAGTACCTACAACTTCCTAACAATTTTTTTACAATTTTATTTTAAAGTATGAATGTATTGAACTTAAGTGATTCACAAAATTATTTTAGTTTTTTTTGTTCCATGGCACATAAATTAACTGGGGAAAGTTTTTTCAGTGCCACTAAGGACAGTTGAGACCTGGAACATTACAGATTCACGTTGATAAAAGAGTGATAATACACTCTAATTAGTCACAATCTTGGGACATCTATGATATTAGCAATTGTTTATTCTAAAAAATGCAAATGATTCGTTCATTTTGTTTGAATTGATTCAAAACTAATTGTCAGGAAGAATTCCTTGATATCCTTGACACAACCCTTAACAAATCCTCAACATGTCCTCAATGCATTCCCAACATCCTTGACACTCCCTGAACATCCTCAACACCTCATTGTCATTGACATGTCCTTGACACACCCTTGACACACCTTTGACACAACCTCAATACATCTGAGGAGCCAATAATTTGCATTTTTTACTAGGAGTATCTTTTTAATTATGGAAGGAGTAATAAATAAAAAAGGATTATTTTTGTACCTACAATGTACCCAATCAAATATAAGCAACAACAAAATATTTAAATATATAATAGTATATGTCCCAAGCCATTAAAGGTCTTGAGCAAAAGTAGGTGAAATAGTGTGATCTATTGTAATACAGTGAGTAATCAAATCAAGAATAAATTGATAAAAAGTGAATTAAGTTTTTTCTGTTTTAGTTTGCTCTCAAATGATCCTCGAATGCTCCTTGAATGCTCTTTCAAATAGTTTTCCAGTTTTGAATCTTAAAACTGTTCAAGTTCGAATTGCTGGTTTGTCCTTGCTAAAATACCATTTAAATCAGGTTGGGACAATCCCCACCAAGATCTTTGCTACCAGTTAAGAGTCTCTAAGAATCCTACCTCATGGCGCCTTCATTAAAAATGTTATGGTTTGATGTAGCTAGAATTATCTGACTCAATACTAAAATTGCAATCCTAGTGTACTATGCTTTCTTTCATATGGATTTATTCTTCATCCTTAATTTTCTCTTTCTCAATCTTGCTGCTGCTCTTTTTGGACTTTTCTGTATTGCTCTTGCTTTTGTCACCATCATTGTCAATGACGTCATTTTGGCTATTTTATGTTTGCGTATAATACTTTAGTTTGTTCCATTGTTGCTTTTTGATCATGAATTGTTCAGACACTGATTCCACTTGTGAGAATGAACCTGTAAGCAAGATTAATTTCATGTAGAATTGTTATTGCACTGTGGATTGTTGTGTGACTTGTTTCTGTTCTCTTTTTCTCTCTCATTCTCTGTGAAGTTGTTAGTTGATTTCTTGTTAGCTCATAGTTCCAAATTTGTTACCTTCTTGCACTTCTTTAGTGTCTTCTTGGTTTCTCATTCCTGAGGATTACAGGCTTGAATAGCTCCTTTCCTAAATTCTTCAAAATCACATCCTTGATTATAGTTGCTTCACTCAACATAGTTTGACCCTATTTCATCTATCTAGCCATATTGAATATTGCCTCAATCCTGTCAATCCAATCAGACAAGGACATGTCATCTGGTATTTGTGTCTCCTTTAAGTAGCTTAATTGATCATTGTAAGCATCATCTCCAAAAATGTCTTCACATAATTGCTGAAACTTCTTCTTAAACATGTCTAATGTTGCATTTTGACTTAACACCTTTCTTGCTATCTTAACACACTTCTTCTATGGTTTTCCTTTCAATGCACACCCAAAATGCTGACAATACATCACCTCTCTGTTGTTAAGTGACCAATCATATTGCTTTCCAAGTGTTACCATTGCATGAATTATGTTAAGTAATGCTTTGTCAGGACCACCCAAATAAATTGGAGTCTCTTCTTTAATTTCATTCAATTTTGCTGCAGTGCACTGAAGTGGAATGAATCAAGTTGTTGTCAATCTTAGATCCTCCTCATACTTCAAGGGAATTCTCTTTCCTTCACAGCATGTCATCTTGTTGGATTTTACCTTTTAGTCTTGTCTTTCTGGTATTTGTTGTCTTGTTCCTTTTGTGTTCTTTGTCACATCATTTGTTGTTTGACTCTCATTTTTGTTTGACAACTCTTGGTTGATGACTCTCATCTTGTTTAGCAAATATTGATATGATCATAATGTCCCAAGCCATTAAAGGGCTTTTTACCAAAAGTAGGTGGAATAGTGTAATCTATTGTAGTTCAGTAATTAATCAAATCAAAAAAAATGAATAAAAATTTGAGTTAAGTTTTTTTTATTTTTTTTCACTCTTAAATGTTCCTCAAATGCTCCTCAAATGCTCTTTTGAATAGTTTACAATTTTGAATCTTAAAATTGTTCAAGTTCAAATAGCTAGCTTTTCCTTGCTAAAATACCCTTTGAATCAGGTTAGGACAGAGTACATACATTACTAGATAGGATTAGATATGGATATTATTATCAAATCTACCTTCAAACCTACTTAAGTACCTACCATAAAAAATCTCTGGAATGATAGAAAAAGAATTCAACCATACAAGAAAAGTGTCTCCTCAAAAGGGCTACAAACACCTCCACCATGGGTAGATCTACAATGACAAAGATAAAATGAATTACATTATTTAAATTATTCTTACAACAAATCCTTTTCTTTGATGTAGATTGTAATGAATAAACACCCTGAATGATAACATTGAGCACAAAAAGGCCAAGAAATTTTCTGTAATTTGACAGCAGTTGCCCCTTATTCTGTCTAAAGCCATTTCCAACAAAACCAAATTCAAGGTATGTCAAAAATGGCAAAAGAGATCTGTAGGTAACACCAAAATTTATGGAGTTAGAGCTCATTTTCCATCTGAAAAACTTTTCTGCCACCATGGTGGTCACAGTAGTGTCACCATTTTAGCATGTAAATTAGCTGTTAGGCACTGGCATATTGAGTTGGCTAAGGAGATGTGTAAATTGTGCATATATGTGATTACTACCATACCATGCTTGTAAATCATATTGTGCAAGTGGTATTAGTACTTAGTAATCCTATTAAGTCTTAAGAAATGATACTACTTACCAAGGTTAATGAGCAGATTGTTATGTATGCAGGAGTCCAAATAATCAAAATTTGTACCTTAGTTCTTATGTAGGAGCATGATAGTAGGTAAACAGGTACTAAGTGCCACAAGTAGTAAGTAGCGTACTACCAACTTTAGATAAGAATGGTATTATGTATATATACTCTTATTATTTTGGAGAAGTTGTTATTTAATTTTTATGTTATTTTCCATTAGTAATTCTCTCAACATGCTCTTCATGGTCCCTTGGAATTTTCTTGCTCTTGATACACCCCTGACATCCTTGACATCATCTTAACACCCTCTCATTATGCTTAAAATATTCTCAACATAATTATGACACACTCTTGACATGACTCTCATAATTCTTGATACAACTCTCGAGATACCCAACATAAACCATGATATAAAAATATTAACAAAAACAAAACATTTGAAATATTTATATTTTGATTGCTCATACATATATGGAGGAATGTCATGTTTTTCTCAAAATAGCATCAAAAATTTATGTTCAGTCTTTGTCACAGTTTTTGTGTGATAGTGAGAAGTTCATGGGGAAGTAATAGGTAGAACTCATCAATCCCAACACCTCAAATTTTAATTTTCAAAAACCTCCTATCTCAGGCTGAGAAATTTTTTAATCTCAAGATTCAGAAGAATAGTTACCAGTTAACTTGCCCAAAATTAAAATGAGGTTCTGCAGATTCTTGAGGCTCTGTAAAATGATATCATTTATTCTTTAGACTAATAAAATCAGTTAGTCTGAAGAATGATGTACAAAACAAACATACTACCTCTTAAACCATAGAAACTACTATGTTTTAAGTTTATACTAAATATTACACACATGTGTAACTAGTATGAATGCTACGTACTTAGAAAAAATCCAGTTATCCCGGGAGACAGTGTATAAAATGAATCATTTGTGATTGCTACAACTTTTGGCTGAGTTTCCAATCCAAAAAAAACAAAAAAGAATTAAGATATAAAGGTACCTTTTTGCATTTACTCAAGTACAACCAACATGTGATTGGCCCATTGATTGTCTGCATTCATTGTGATTGGTGTTGTGATCAGTGTTGTGATCATCATTGTGATTGGCAATGTGATTGGCACCAAATCCATTAAGGTTTGTGGCCACGTATGTAGCTACCTGTGGTATTCAACTATTTTATTAGTACCATACTTTCTTACAAATTTTGTACTACATACAATGACCAATAAATGTCACACAACATGTTGCTCACAATAAGGCTATTAAGTGATGGATTCAATACTACACTTTATACTGCCATGACTGAATAGGTGTTAAAATAAAAGTCTTCTTACTATTGTAATCATTCCCTAGCAATTAATAATTAAAAGTACACTACTTATGATCTAGAGAGAACAAGGAGTCTCAGGTAATCTAGAGTAGGTATGTTAGACACATGCACTATACTCTGTCATACCAAGACTAGAGAGCTTGCTACAATAATAGAGCATAAAATAGAATAGATATGAGATACAGTATCTTCTAAGTAGGTACCTACCTCACTCATACCAAAGTACAAGTACTCCTACATAATAATATGCTATAAAAGTAAAATTGACAAACATTGTCCGGACCAGAGATCAATTTTATCAATTTTTCATTTTGCAAAAATGACACATTGATAAAATAATTTATTATTTACACTACTAGAGAATTTTCAACAGTTGAAAGTTGCATTTAAAGTGTGGAAACTGGTAGAAGCCTAAAATTGACAAACATTCAACTATACAAAAATTGATATACATAAAATTGGGTAATACATGAATCATGATAGCTATATCCATGTATTATCCAATGTTTGAGTTGATTGCACTGGTGCTGCTGTAATGGAAATGGAACTACTTGCATGACAATCTTGAGCTTATATGGCAATCTTACTTATTGATTGTTGCTTGAATAAGGTACTTACCCTATTATGCCTGTAAAAAAATACTTTTTGTTCAGTTATAGGTTGTACTTATTCCAATTAGAATACTTGGAATTTAAAAAAATGGCAATTTCAAAATTCTAGGCAACATTTTGCATTTAAAATTGAAGTTAATTTTCATAACCTAAAAATGAAATATTCAAGAAACAGAGTTTTGTCATGGCAAGATATTTTTCACAATAAAAACAATAAATGACTGTCAAAATTCATTTTATCGCTTAAACAGAGGAGACTTATTCTCCATTGTATCTTCCTCTTATATGTTCTCTTCTGTTATCCTCTTTTATCCTCTTTTATCCTATGTTATCATCTATCTTCATTTTTCTCTTGTTTTCTCTGTTCTCCTGCATTCTTGTCCATTCTCCTCCATGCTCTCCTGCATGTTCTCCTCCATGTCCTCCTACATGTTTTCCTCTATTTTTGTTCTACTCTAAATTTTGAACAAATAATACAAAACAAGCATCAGAATTCTGTATAATGTGTAAAAAGCAACTAAATATTACTTTATAATAATTCATAATATTTTTTTCTCAAACAATATCATTAAATGAAAATTGAAAAACTACAAAAAATAACTTGTTTAATCAAGACTAGACAAATATAACATTTTTTTCAATATTTTTAATTTTTTATATAAAAATAGGTAGAAATTTAACAAGACAATGACACAATATGATTGAAATTAATTTTTGTTGCATATTCTAAATAAAGTTATAAGCCTAATGACACATCTAGATACATATAAAGTATGTGTATGTTTGATTTTTGCAACTAAGTTCAGTGTTTGTACATAACATAGGCATGATCAATAATATGAAGTACTTGTATTACTATTATTTACCTGGATTGGTACCAGATATACACTAGGTATTTTGCTGTACAAAGAAAAGGATTACTTACCACTATGTAGTAGAACCAATTGGAAAAGTTGAAAATTCATGATATTGGAGGAGAATGGAGGAGATAAGAGGAAATAGGAGCAGAACAGAGGAGAATGGAGGAGAATTAAAAAAACTGAGGAGAATAGAGAATAATAGGAAAATGGAGAAAAATTGAAGAGAACAAAGGATAATGGAGAAAAATAGAGGACAACAGAGGAGAATAGAGCAGAATGGAGAAGAATTAAAATGGAGGAAACTTCTCCTCCATTTATGCAACAATGTTGATTTTGTCAAATAAAAATATTGTTTTAATTTCAAAAACTCTCACCATGACAAAACTTTGGTTCTTAAATATCTCAATTTTGGGCAATGAAAAATATTGTTGCTTGGGTGCTCAAAACATTGATGGAATTGCAAAGTTTCCTTTTTTAGTCCAAACTATGTTCTAGGAGAAAATCATAGTAGAATTTCATACCAAGTTTTGTGCTTGTCACAAATTGGAGCTGCAATATCCTCTTCATGATTTCCAAGAAAATGTGTTCAAAGCTCTGCTGTAGCTTCAAAATTGACATGATTCAGTATTTCTGGGTAGGGTAACCTTGCATATACTTATCCATAAAAGGCATAAAAAACTATCTACTACTAGTAAACAGAAACTATTTGATCCCTTTTATTGCAAGTAATTGAAGTTTGGATCTAAATATTGTTATAAATTGATAAGAGATAGGTTAGATCAAATAACTGTAGCTCAGTAGTTTGATTATGATAATTTATGGCACAAACCAAAGTTTTGTATAAGTACTTAGGATCCGAATAAATAAAAGTGTCACATTTTTTAAAATATAAATTATATACGCACATTTTCATTAATTGAACATAATCACAATGGTTTTGAGCATGTTAATTTCATGTTATTTCATTCAGATTTGAATTTTTAGAAATCACCAACATTGATCATAAGTATCCATAACCTAACAAACAGGACAAAGTGAGATTTTGATCATGAGTCCCAATAAAGTGCATTTTCTATATTTTTATCCACTATGCAATAGTCAATAGTGAGCAAAGGGATAGTGAATTTCAATGTAAAAATATTGTTCTGAGTTGTATATGTCATAGTTAGAAATGGAATGACAAACTTCTGTTTCATTCCAAACTTTAAAAAATGAAGTGAAAAATATTATTTCTGTTTCCATCCAGAATGATACTCTCAATATTTGAAAAAAATTGAGCTTATCTGAAATATTATTAAGATTAAAGTCAAAATATTGTAGTGACTAACAATAAAAAACAGATATTTGTATTTTCATACAATCTCATAGCAAAGACACCAGCATTCATCAAAATGCCCACTGACATCATGACAGTGATGCATTAATTTGTTCATATTTGGCTATGTGGAATTGATTAAGTGTTGGTTATTCTACAGATCATCCAAAAGAAAGCAAGTGTGGTACTAATGGTTAATATTCAGAGTATCTAAAGGTGTTGGTCTGTAGACTAATTGAAAGTTATTCTTCAGATTGACTGAAAATTCTTATTTAGTTATTCTGAAGATTAACTAAAAATTTACTTTTAGTTAATCTGAAAATTTATTTTAAGTTAATCTGAAGTTTAATTGAAAATTTACTTTTACTTAATCTCCAGATTAACTGGAAATTCACTTTTTGCCAACCTACAAATTAACTAGGCAATTTTACTGCATAAAAAATATACTGCAGTAGAAGCTAGTAGTGCCAGCATCTGTATGTAAAAAATGTTGTTATTTTTGGTGTGCATGTATTTTCATAGTAATTCCTTTTGCTACATATTAACTGAAGTAGATTATTATTTTACTTAACCTGCAGAATAAGGGGAATTAAGTAGTACTTAGAAATTTTTAGTTATTCTACAGAATGAGTCCACTACAACACAGGAGCATCCTGGCCTTGGTTTTATTTGAGCAATTTAAGTAAATTATTATAATTGCTGAATTTGTAGTTTTTTTTTACTTTGACAAGACTTGATTTTGGGTTTTAACAAATTATAGGTATAAACATTTCAAAACTTATTGCTCTTTTACTGAGCCAAATAAGAAAATCAATAAGCACAAAATGGATTGAGCTGTTCTTAGCAGCATAAAACTGATTGAGTATTTCTTATCTGCAGATGCAGAATATTGATTGTATTTTTTGCACCCATGAAAATTTGAGTTTCTTCAGGTGTGTATGTTTGAATTAATTTTTCATCTTTTCAACTTTTGAAAGTTCATTATGCTCTTAAATACTTAAAACAAGTCAATTGATTTCAAATTGCTGTAACAGAAGGTTATAAATTTTTGAATCATTAGTATGAATATAAATTCTTTTGGTTATCATTGATTGTTTCAAAAAAAATAATACTATGGTTAGGTACATAGGTACTGATAGGAGTAAGTAATAGGAGTAATGGTGCATTATCAATATTTTTTAAATTTATGATGTTGTGCGGTAAGTAAAATAGTAGGAATATTGTATTGTATTATTATTGAATGTTACTATGTGTTTATTAGAGTATTTACAGTAAAAGTTGCTGTGTACCTAGAGGTACCTACATACCTACCTACTTGTCTAGAGGAGCTATGTTTCTCCAAAACAATAATAATCCTAATTTTGGCACACAGCAGCTTGGAGCTTCTCTCTAGATATCTTAATCCTATGATGTACTGGTACATCATAATAAGTAGATAGGACTAGTAGCATGATAATAGTGCATTACTTGTAAATAATAATAATAGTATTGGTATATCATATACATGGTACAGGATACAAGAATAACATTATGTATCTATTTCTTTTCTAGTGTTCTCCTCATCATTATTTCAGCCTTTCTTTTTGAAGCTATCTTCTCAGTATTTACCTTGTGTCTGAAGCACCTTTGATTTTCTGTTTCCATTCTTCTTTTCAAAGCTTTCTTCTCAGCATCTACCTTGTGCCTGATGCACCTTTGCCTTTTTGTTTCCATTTTCTTTTCAAACCTTTCCTCTCAGCATCTGCTTTGTGTCTGATTCAACTCTCATTTTCTGTTTCTAGTCTTGTTTTTTAGGGCCTTTGTTTTAGCTTCAAGTCCTTGTCTGAAAATACATTCTTCTGTTGATTTGTTTTTCTTTTTGTATGCTCCTTCTTGTTGTTTTCTTGTAGTCTTTAGTTCCTTTTCTAGCATTTTCTCTCAAGATTTCTTTTGTCCAAAGAGAATTTGGGTTCAAGCTTGGAAAAAATATCAAAATTCAAACCCCATTTTTTGCAAAGTTCCTTGACTTTTCCCAATAGTTTCTTTTGTTTCCTGATATAATTTTTGATCAATCTTAAATGCTCTCTTCTTTCTTCAGTATTAAAATTTATCTTAACAGGAATGCACTCTACACCCCATTGATCACATTTTCTCATCATAATAGTTTTGATATTGACATCATCTTCTATATTCATCATGTTGTAATTCCCTTTTCTAGTGTTCATCATAATTTGTGCGGTGGATATAAGTGTATTAGTGAGGAACTTTATGAAAGTAAAAAACTGAAAGGACTTTTCTCCATTTCTTAAAAAATATGTCTCCAAATTAGTTTTATGCATGACATTTGTAATGCACACTTTTTGCAGTCAAATGACACCCTGTAATGCACACTGTGTTTGTGTGCTTATTTCTGTTGGGCCTTCCACTTTGTCAAGGATTGTAGTTGCCTCATCACTTAACAATACTCTAATACTCTCTATCAAGCAGAGTGCTTGTATTTTTTATTATTTTTTTGTGTGGAACAATACAATGTTACTTTTGATAGGTAGAGATAAAAAATAGGAGTATGAGGCCAATACTTTTTGTTCTCTCTCTCTCTAAAGGTAGGTACAGTAGAAGAGTAAAAATCTATGTACACTTTGCAAATATGCAATAAATTCTACTTTTGTTGTATTTGAAGATTAAATGAAATGTACTTGTAACTCATTAGTATGTGCATCAAAGTGGCATTTGTTAGTTCCTTTGGTCAAATTGCTAGTTGGTTTCTTTGTTTGTTTATTTGGTTCTTGGTCCCTTTGGTCGTTCATTTGGTTGTTGGTACCATTGTATCTTTTCTCAAATTGTTATTCCATTTTTTTGTTTGTTCATTGTTCATTTGTTTGATGGAATAACATTTGGAAAATTATAGTAGCATTGTATAAGTCAAGAATTATTTGGAGTAATTATCACTATATGAATCATTATGGACCAGGATTTAGTTCGGGAGAATATTCTAACTAAATAAAGTGGAAGACCCTTTGCATTTACATTAAATAATCAGTCTCGAAACAAAGCGGACGGACAATGTCACAGCAAATGATTTAATAAAAAGGGTATTATTACATTTTTTATGAGTAGTGGCTACAAATATCTATTAGGATTATTTTTGTACCCATATTATATTTTGAGGTATTTAAAGTACATACTTGATATCTATTTGGGACTCGGTACCTTGCCTTTTGCAAATTTTTGTGTTGTATTGTGGAGAGTCTTGAAGCTATGACAACCATCAAACTTTGCTGCCAACAGTCAAAAAAGGTAAATACCATCAACAAGTACTTGTAATAATTTTGATTTGTGATGATACAAGCCTTGTGAGGAATTGGCTTGCGTAGACAAGCACACCTATTTCTACTTGTTACTATTGAACCATTAAGAGCTGTTTTTGTTGTTAGAAGGGGCTGTTGTATTTTGTCATTGTCTACATGAAAACCTATACTTATGTACATCTAGGTTGTAGAGTGGAACATCAGCTTTCTTAGCTTCTAAGAGTTCTAGTACTGATTTCTACGTTAAAGGGCAGTTATGAGGAAGTTAAGCTCTGTGACAGTTAATGTTTCTTTATAATTCTTAACTTGTACTATGGTAGGTATGTAGTACAATCTAGTTCAATGTCAAGAGGGTACATGCTTAATGCTCTCTCTTTTCCTCTCTCTCTCTTGCTCTATCAAAGATAGTACCATACTCTAGAGAGAGAGGTAGAAGATAGTAAGACATTATGTTGCTTTGATAGCATACCATAACAAATACAAGTAGTTGTAAGTACTTATTGTTTCATGTGTGCAGGTTAGTTTTAGTCTTGGTAGGTTTTATTATGTGCCAGTTAGTTTTAGTCTTGGTTTTAGTCCCATAAAAATATTTGGATTTTGCAGGACCAAACTGCATCTTTAGTAAAACTTTACAAAAACTTCACAGTCTTGCAAACCTTTGCTAAATTTACAACAAACAGACAGACATACAGAGACTGGAAATCTTAAATCCTCCTATTTTTGAATAAACTCTGCTTTCTTCAGCTTTTA
>JALLOT010000167.1:0-27975 GCA_036939595.1 Thalassiosira livingstoniorum | reverse complement strand
ATAGTAACAACATTTGAAAGTACATAGATAGTAAACTGTATCAATAGTGACAAGTTCAAGAAATGCAGCATAGTAACTCTAACAAATAGTAACAAAATATGGTTACTATCAAACCCTGAATCACCCCTGATGACCACATTGTCACCGCCATCCATGAAGTGGCTGGGGCTTTAAAACAAACCAAAAACCCTATCCCATGAGTGCAACAGTTGGAAGCCATCAGTGCGCTCAGAGATCTAGTCCAGCAATGGCAGACAACACTGAAAGAGCAACCTTCAGCACCAACGGTACCAGTGGACACGTCACGTGTGAACAACCACCTGAGCCAACCCCTCCAACCCCACAAACAATGCCAACGTGATCCACCTCCACCGCAAGCCCCCAAAGCTCTGTCCCCACCAACAGCACCTACAACAGTCACCGCTCTCCAACCCATTGCGCACTGTACTTGATCTTGTACACATCAATTAGCCAATCACATCTCTCTCCTCACAGCCTCCACAAAGAAGTATCCACTTGTCCTCCTCAATGAATGTATGTGCCGGCACCTACAGGCTTATTTGGTGCTTGATGAAGACACAGGAAAATTGTTAGAATACAGACAATTAATGAAACATCCCCGGCTGTCGCACATCTGGCAGCCCTCAGAGACCAAGGAATTTGGCGGACTGTTTCAAGGAATCCCCAGTGTCATTGAAGGGATGGATACTTTCTGTCTCATCCAACATCATGAAGTCCCAGCTGATCAGATAAAAGACATTGCATATGCACTGTTTGTGTGCAAGTACCGAATGGGAAAAGATGACCCAAATAGAACAAGACTCACCATTGGGGTAAACAAAATTAATTACCCCAGTGACTGTGGAACAAACACCATGAATCTAGAAATCATTAAGCTTCTTTTTAGTTCTGTAATCTCTACCCCAGTTGCCCACTTTGCCTCCTTTGACATAAACATAAAAAATTTCTACATTGGCACTCCCCTTACTTGCCCAAATACGTGTGTATCAAAGTTTCTGACTTACCTGAAGAGTTCAAACAACAATATAACGTGAGTGAATACAAACACAATGGCTGGGTTTACATTGAAATTTTAAATGGCGTTTATGGGCTACCGCACGCTGGCAAATTAGCNCTGGCAAATTAGCCAATGAACTCCTCAGCAAGAGACTCCAAGCAGCAGGGTATTACAAAGCACTTACCACACCTGGTTTGTGGCTTCACAAGTGGTGTCTCATCTTTTTCAAGCTAGTAGTGGACAATTTTGGAGTCCAATACATTGGGAAGGAGCACAACCAGCACCTTGAAAATACCCTCAAGGCTCACTATGGTATTAGTGAAGATTGGGAGGGCAAAGGGTATGTAGGTCTAGATCTGAAATGGGATTATACAAAAGGGACAGTGAGATTATCCATGAACAGCTACATTTTAAAAATTGTCAAGTGATATGAACACCCCTTTTCACTGAAACCACAACATGCACCACACTGCCACTAAGAACCAGCTTACAGTTAGAAGCAGCAATTTTCCCCTTCTGAATCCAACTCCAAACCCCTTGATCATGATGGTGTCAAATGGGTCCAGGGTGTAGTAGAAGCTCTCCTGTACTACGACAGGGCCATCAATAATAACATCCTGGTGGCCCTCAGCTCCATTGCCACAGAGCATGCCATGGCCACACAAGAAACTCTCGAGGCAACACGCATGCTCCTTGACTATGTTGCAACATATCCTGACAACAACATCACTTACCACAAAAGCAATATGACCCTAGCTGCTCATTCTTGTATCAGTGCCCACATCTTCCTCTTGGAAGATGTCCCGGTGCTAGACTTCAATGGTACAGCCTCACAATTGCACAAATTATCAAGTTTGTGCTCTCATCTTCACCTGAAGCTGAACTGGCTGCCTTGTTCATCACCTCCAAAAAGTAGTTGTTCTATGCCAAACCCTACAAGAAATGGGATGGCCCCAGCCCAAAACACCCATTCAGACAGACAACTCAACAGCAGAAGGGGTGGTCAGCAAGACCACCCTGCCCAAGTGCCTCAAAGCAATGGACATGCAACTACATTGGATGTGCTGCAGGGCTGCACAGAATCAATTTTTTTTTACTGGGCCAGTGGAAAAGCAACTGGGCAGATTACTCAACAAAACACCACCCCCCTTGCACCATATTGCACAGCAACCTATTTTTGCAGGAGGGTGTATCAGCAAAACTCACTCAAAGGTACCAGACTGTGGCATCTGCAAGGGTGTGTTGATACCATACCTAGTAGGGCTCAGTACCAGATGCCTAGGTGTAAGTACCTAGTAGCCATGAAATAGTTACTGTACATTTTACCTCCACCATGGGGCTCTTTAGCAACAATCATCTACTAATGTTAAGTAGGGAATTGAGTTAGACTAAAGCAACTACCACTAATGCTATTTGTAATAAACAGTTTGTTTGTATTTCAAACCTCTCTCATCCGACATCCACAGATGAATCTCAAAGTGCAGGGCAGCCTGTGTTTTGGATCATAACTCATGATACTACACATAGAAACGGACTGAATAGTATTGGTTTTTTATGAAAGAGCTGACATGGTCAAAGTACTATTATATTATTGTACGGATAAGACAATTCAATGTTCATTTTGTGTTTGGTCAATATTTTTGTCAGAAAAAATACCAAGTGATGTGACTATACTAACTGCTTTAATTCATCCATAAGTGCAAAGGTGCAGAAACAAAAATGCCTCAATCATGGTAGAATTTATGATTTATGGTTTATGGTGTACATATTGAGTGGCTTTATTCCAAAAAATAAAATATTATCTTTGAGAATTTTCCACCATGAGTTGATCTATATTGAAGAATATAATTTTCTAAGAATAGGAATTGACCCAAAATTATTCCAACAAGGGTAGAATCCTAGCTGGTTGCAGGGGATTAATTTTAAATTCTTCTTAAGTTAGAAACAGCAGCCATACAAATGATAAAACAAAGGTGTGATGCAGTTGCTTGAAAACCTAATTATTACAATACCAGCATTTGTGATAAGGAAGAAGCTATAGTTGATGATTATTATCAGCTTTAATTTCAAAAGTCATCATTTGATGAACTCTAGACCAAATGTTGGGAGTGCATTGGTTTTCTGCAGATGTTTCCTGCCCAAAAAAACAGAACTTAAAATGAGCTGATTTTCAATATTTAGTTATTTATGATATAAAGAATAATATTTAATTTTGTTAGTATTTTTAGGAGTAGTCGAATGTTAGAACCACACAAATCAGATGACTTTTGACAAAAATCTCCAAATATCAGTTGAACCACAAGCTAATAAAAACAAAAAAAGTCAATTATAGATCTGTGATCATCTTTAGGGGAGCATAATTATAAGTATATAGAACCTTGTAATGGCTGAGTTCCACATAAGGTACAGTCCTTGGATATGGTAACCTTGGAGATAGCTCATCATATATGTCATGAGACAATAAATCAAGGATATAATGATAGAGTTTACAAATGAGCTTTGTTGACTGATACCACAATGTAAATCAATTTATTTCTCAAATTAACTCCAATGTGTCTGTTGTGACAAGTAATGTACAAAGTTGCAACTGTATTGATCAAATGCAATATTGAAATAAAAAACATTTAGACTGAAAAGTTTACATCATTGTTAATTTGACAATAGCATTGTAATAAGTGCTAGTGGTCATCTATCCATATCAATGGAACTTGTGTCACAGCAGAGGTGATTGACTATTTGCTTGCAGCTGGTAATACTGATTTCATGGGCATGAATTACTATGTTTTTTTAGAAAGATCTGAGGAATCTTTGCAGAAGAAACTGCAACATCATTACCTCATAATTGTAGACTTTGACTTTGAAGGCCATTTGGTTCCACAACAAGGGCCATGTGCCACAAACTCAGGAAAAAAAGAAAGGTAGTTCTTATAATTTTGTTGATTAGTAAAAAATTATTTGAATGAGAATGATAGTGAAAATTTTGAACTTACAGATTACTAAATGATAAACATGATCATCAACATTTGGATGATTTGTGAAATCAATGTTACTATGTTGGCTGTCAGCTATGTTCCATGCTTCAAATCCTTTTGTTTTTAGATCATATCTATGAACAGTAAATCAGAAAAAAAAACTTATTGTATTCTTCCCATACCAGAAGTTTTTCAAAAATTTTGAAGCTTACAGAGAAGATACCATTTTATATGATGACAATCATGCTAGATTCTATTACAGATGTTTATTTGCAGAACTATGGATCATAACAAAAGACATGGTATCACCACTGAAAGATCATATCAAACTTTCTCATTTTATCTTAGATTGATCTCAAGACTTTCATAATAGCTTTGAACCTCTTGCATTGACTTGTAAGTGCATGGACAAATGTAAGAAAACTATTTCACAACTAGCTATTAGCAAATCAAAGTGTTTCAAGTAACACTGTTTGAAAACAATGTGCACTCAACTGTCAACAAAAATGGCAATTTAAACACAATTTTTATCATGAAGAGGTGCAGTGATGTTGATAATGAACTCATACCTAGTATTAATATTAATGCATCTCCTTATTGTGTAATCCCACTATAGTACTTAGGACAAAAGGCAATAGACAATATTACCTAAAACAACTTCAGAATTGAGTTTTCAGACAAAACAGCTCAAAACACTTCATAAAGGATTACCATGGGTGGATTTATAATATGATAAAAATCATTTTTCATACCAATTTCCAAAGACAATGGTAATGGTAAAAAAATCCAGGCAGGACAAACAGCACCAAGGATTTGGACAAAAAAGGGGACCAGCCACACACACCCCTGCTGACCCAAGGCAACAGCTATCTTATTACTCACAAGATGCTCAAATTGGCTTGGTCTGGGGGTCCAAATCAATATCATTGCTGAGAACTCACTATCAGCATAACAGCAATGTTGATGTAATAGAAAATTTTCTCCCACTATCTACTGAAATATTCAAATTGAACTTGAAAATGTCTTGCTTGTCAAACCTGCCAACACAATTTATTCCTTAACATCTGCTACATATGATGGTGATGTTCCAGCTCCTGATATTTTGTTCTTGAGGACAAATGACAACAAATAAACAGCAGTGAATCCCCTAGCAACAACTCTTTCATGTGACTGTGCTGAGGGGTTCTGTAACAATTTTCTTGTGCCATCAAGGGAATGAAGTAATATGTTGATGAATTGTTATAATTACCTTCTAGTTCTAGAGGTTCTAGTTTTTAAAACCTGTTCTAGAACATACTTTTTTGAAGTCACATCATTGGAGTATACATGTGTAAGAAAATGTTGAAGTTCATTGTAAAATAATTCATGAAAGAAGCAAAAATCTCCAATTGTATTACAACAGCATTCAAAAGAATGAACATTAACTAGCCATTTTAATATTGGTTCCTATATACAATAATTTCTTTCTTTGATTAACAATATTTATTGATATAAAAAAGTTTTCTAGAACATCATTTGACGTCATCCAGCAAATGTTGTTGCAATAATTCACAGAGCAACTCCTAGAGTAATATATGTTCTAGAACCAATACTAGAAAGACAAATAAAGTCTGTTTTCACCATATATTTCTCATTTGTATTTTACCATCCTTTTTTCATTAAAAAAGAAAATAGTAGTTTTTTATTCTTTTTTATGATTAACTTAAAATAGACATATTTATAAAAGCATGACTAATTACATACTATTTGATAATAAATCAAAGTTTGAAACCATAGTTGTTTTAACTGTTCAAAAATACCCATCCTTTTGTTCAGAAGATATTTTTTTAAATTAAAAAATTTATTGATGCAGTGATCCAAAAATGGGACATTTAATCATTTTTTTCTTTATTTCAGATCAGTGCACTGTTTAATGAAGTTGATTGTTTGAGAAACAATATTCATATAGAGAGCGCAAATGTTATTGTTCTAGAACAAATTTTTCCATGTTCTTGAACATTAGTTTTGTCCTAGAAACTGAAGTTGTTTTGTTCTAGAACATCATCTCTTGTTCTAGAACACATTACTACTTTTCAAAAAATAATATTTCAGATCAATTCCTTATAATTTAACTTTCTTCAAATCTATTGATGGGAAATTTATATAGTAAAGCAAAATAGAATTGTGAAATTATTAAAAATAAAAACTATTGTCATGTTTACAAACAAAAATATTTCAAAAAATAGTGTAAACAAAAAACTTAAAACAAAAATAGCTAATATGAGTAGTCTTTTTTGCTTAAGAATTGTTGTAGTACCTAAAAAACAGACTAAAAAACAACTATTAGCAGCTCTCAATGACTGTTAGGTAGTAGGAGTAAGTACAATAGCACTTTTAGGTACCTCTATTGTAGAGATCATAGGTGACATGCACATCGCTGGCCTGTAGTATGTTGATTGCTCCATAAGGCAGGAAGATAGGTAGGTAGGTATTATACAATACTACCTCCTGTATTTTGGTACTCCTATGGTAAGTTCAAGTACCAGATAGTATGATACCATACTTTATACAAAACCTTGCTCCGTCCCACTGGTCCTGCTGCTCCTTGCATCCCCCCATCCATCTACAATACCGTCCACTTGAACAAAAGACACAACAACAAACAACAAACAAAAACAAAATGGCAGATGCAGCAGTACCACAGCAATGACAGCAACATCATAAAATATAAATTAATTTTTATTTTACAATGATACCAATAGCTCTACTATTAGCTATTAGTAGTGTCTGTTGTTACTTTTTAAAATTGACAATAATAATAATAAAACCTGTATTTTTGTGTTTCATTGCAATTTTAGAACTTTAAATTAATCATGCTGCTGGCAATGCGCATTGTCCATGGCAAGCTCCCTCAAAAATAGAAATAGGCAATTTTGGCAACTCTTTGTTGTTGTTGTTTTTGACAGCCTGAAAAATCTTTGTCAAAAAGAACATTTGTTGCCATCATTGACAAGGACAAGCATGTCTTTGTGGTCAAAGACACACATTTTCCTTTGTTGAGGGCAATGTTGCGTCTTTGTTGACAACTGACATTGTTGTTAACAACAACAATGTCACCAAAATCATCAATGGCAAATCTTGCCATCAATTCTTAAAAATATACTTACCACATAATCCTCAAAAATGCATGCCACCATCATCTTCTCTCTCGATAATGCACATTGTTGTTGTCTTTGATGATGCACATCTATATGTGGCATTATTTTTGTGACAGCAGTTGAATGCTATGGAAAGATGAAGGTCATGGTGGTGGGGCTAATTTTCCTAAAGTAGTCCTCTGTGGTTGAATTGAGGTTCTGCTTTTCATTTTTCTGGTTTTTGGAAAATGCTCTCATTTTATTACAATATGGTAATACCATTATCATTGGCATTGACCATGTATCCACCCTCTTGTGGAATGAGCGGGGCAGGTTAGATTGAGCCAAGTGTAGATTATTGTATAATACTTACTATACCTTACTTACTATGTACCTAGTTAGTTAGTCAGAGCTAATCTAGTTTTTACCTGTATGTTAGTAATAGTGCTTCTACTAATTATTACCATGCCACACCTTAGAGGTACATAGTACTACTACTAAGTAAGTACAATACCAACAAATTGAATGAATTGGGTTTCACTGCAACTCAATTTATTGTTGTCATTCAATCCAATAAAAATAATTCATTGAATGAAACATGACAATTTAATATACATGGCAGTCAATACATTTCAATTAAAATCTAGAGCATGGAAAATATATGTTTACCAGAATTATTGAAAGTCTACTGAGAAACTTGATTAGAACAGCAGAAGAACATTTTTGGCATACTACTACACCTAGGAGTAGAACTGAAATAGAACAAAAAAGGAAATTACCAATGAAGCAGCATCAAAACATAATAGACAATAGACAAAAAGCAATGAAGGTGCTTTCGAGTTAGGAATGAAGTCAACATCAGGAGCAACAGCTAAACAATGAAACAGTGACCAATGCATCTGAAAATGGACATAGTGTGGTTGAATAATTGAACCACTCAGACAAAGGAAGAGCATTAGAACAGAGCTATTGATCAAATGCTTTTGGGGCAGCACGTGGCAAGGACATTGTTCAAACAAGCCCCACCTGCAAATTCATTGCTTAGCAGTCTAATCTTGTGCTTCCAATTACACACCAATCTTGATCTAAAAATGTAAAATAATTCCACCAATTTTTTTGTGCTACTTCAATACTGATTAGACATGAATACTTGAAATTATTTGATGTCAAAACAGCATTTTGTAGTCATAAATTTCATAAAGATGATCAAATTTTCATGATATTAGCATTAAATTTTGACAGTTTTGTAGTCTTTGGTGTGCAGCACAGCCAAAAATGGTCAAATTTTTAAGAACAGCACATCAAATAAAAGCTGGGAACCTCTTCTAAAAATTTATCTAACAAGGTTTTACTGTAGAATGCATTTGAATTGGTGCTTTGGCAGCATTCATATTGATGATTTTTGTCCCACTATAGTGGGACACGAGAATCATAACAAGTAAGTAGACTTTGAATCTCAGTTACTCTAGCAAAAAAAATACTTTCCACTCACTAATAACATAAATGAACATGAACATTCACACTTGCATACATTATTGTTAAATACATTTTTTCCAAAAAAGATTGGATCTTAAAAATAAGATCAATTAGAAAAGGCAAAACAAAACAATGCGCCCTACTTACCATGCATAATATTGTACCCCTGATTGTATCATACCATGTTGTATAATAATATAGTACCATACCTCTAGGGAGAAGAGTCAAAAGAATAAAAACTGAAGAATATGAGGGCTAACTTGACTACCTACTGTCCTATGTTTGCCATTCAGTTTCCATTCTCACCTTAAATCGTTGAATCATCTCACCCACCTTCTTGTCCAACTCATCCTATCAGAACACATAACACATGCAACATGTTCCAAGCATGTTGTGTGAGCATAATATGTCTTATCCCCTCATCTCCATGTCCTGGATCCCAGCACATCAACGCCTCCCCAACAACATCTTCTCATACACCTTAAAGCATAAAATCCACCTGGACATCTATGCACCCAAAAATCTTCCTCCATGCTGGTGCAGGAAACACAATGACTCCAAAAGTGATTGCACCTTCCATCGTGTCTGCAACAACAAAAAAAGCCCACACAACTGCACCAAGAACTGCTTCCTTGCTCCCCTTCACTTCATCCTAACAATGGCAGATATCCTTCAACCCACCTCCCAGGTGGCTGCTGAACAGAAGAATATCATCCCAGAACTCCTATCAGCTCACCCCATGGATAACTCCTTCCATAACAATCCATCCTTGACTCACCTGGAACTCACCCTTTTGCCCTTCAATCTTGTTTGGTTTGATGTGACTTACACTTTGCCTGTGCCACCTCTCATCTCACTGGTAGATAATCCCCCTTCAGTTTCAGCCCATGCTGATTCTTATCTCCAGGCTGAGGAGAGAGCCAAGAACATGTGTCAGGGTAAGGCTGACAAATTCAATCATCTCTTTCTTAGCAGGGATGGAATTATGAAGAGCTTGCATAAAAATGACAATGAGTTAATCCCCATTGCCATTGACCCCCTTGATTACCTAGTTAGGATTTGTGTTTGAACAGTTCCTGTTTGGTGATTTTGACACTCCTTGTCTTCACTTCCGAGACATATGACCACATGCCATAGCAATGTATGAATGGGCAGCAGCTCATTCATGCCCCAATGGCATTATCCATCAGGCAACAAAGTTCTGGCACAACATATTGCCAGACACCTTTTTTGGTCATTCATACCTGGTACCAACACCATCATTGTATATTTTGCACCAGCTTGGCCTTGCCATTACTATTGCCACACCCCACCACATCCAGAAATCTAAAATTGGCATCCATCCCAACTTTCAGACAGCTTCTCTCCCATTTCCTTCCACTGGACTCTGCCCTCATCCACCACTCTCACTTGCTCTCAATCTTGATCCTCCGTCCAGCCTTATGGTTTGCCTTCACCAGGATCTCTCACTTCCTCATACTCATATTCTTGCTCTCACCACCACTCACTTGACTTTAGTCTTGAGTAAATAACTAAAATAGAAGAAAGTATTACTATTGTTGTTGAAAGTATCTAAATTATATTATTGAATCTTCTTGAATGAAGCTTTTTTGTTGCAACTCCAAACAAGCATAAAAGTTTTTGCAACACAGATTCATCCCTCACCCTTGCATTCACGTTGTCATATTTGGAAGATTCTATTTCATTGGAGATCTAGGTTTTGAGTGGAGAGTCCAATGAATATGGCAAAATATTTAATCGGCCTGCATTCAGAAATGTGACTGCCAAAGCATTGATCCATGGAATACCAAAGTCTATCAGCATGAATTCTAGCACTTTAGTTGACCAGCAAACATTTCCTGAGCATGGATTTTGGGCAACACTCAATGAGTATAGCTCAGAAATGAAATGGGTTGGAATGCTTCTCATGGAAAATTGTTATGGACAAACAATTCTCCAATCTTTGCAAGGTTGGGATGACCCAGAATTTTATTTTCTTTTAATTGAATATTTTCACATTGATGCATGTCAGCCAAATGAGGTGGCTACTATTGCTTTGCACAAATCATTCACAGCAATGAAATTAAAGGAAACCTTGACTGTGGTGCATGGAATGTGTGTTCAATGGTGTATGTATTGAGTCAGTTCCCACAAGAAGAGGAGCGTATTGAGGGAAATCAGTACTACCACAAGTTAATTCCTTTCTTACAGAATGGGTTCTTCCAAGAGAAGGCATTAATTTTCAAAGATCCTGATAATGCCAAAAATTTGGTTGGTTGCTTACAGTAATTAGAGAAAAAATCTCAAATCAGAAACAGAGGCCACGCATACATCAAAATGCTTGTGGATTCCAACCTCTGGATGGCCTTCAGGCTACAATGCAAAAATCCTTAGAAAAGTGGAAGCTGTTGTCAATGATTATTTTTGTCATCAATTTGAGCAGCCAATGTTCTTGTTTGCCCCCAGTGCTGTGGCTAACAATACACCATGAAGACCCCAGGATGATGGTCTGAATGGGGCAACATTGCATATTTTTAGGAATGAACTAATTAGCCCAGTGGCTCATAATGCAAGTGCCAAGCTGTCTAATGCTGAAAATAATGTGGCATAAAAATATAATGCATTTTAATGCAGGTCTTACTTTCTTGTATGTCTGAATTGAAAAAATAATGCTGGTCATGCTCATGCACACCTAATAAAATTGACAAAATAATGCGGTGTGATACTTTTGGGCCAAAATAATGCCGCATAATGCCGCATCGAAAAGCATGAAAAGTTCAGGTTTTAATGCACGCATTATGAGCCACTGAGCTAGAACTAATACAATTGAAATCCAAATGTGATTCAATGCTCAACAGCACTCCACTGTGCATGTGAAAGAAATTGCACAAAAGTGGTGACACTTTTGTTGGTTTTGGAGAATACATGTTTGGCAGCAAAAGACCGGATGGGTCGTACTCCTCTAATTGTTGCTGCAATAAGTGCAAGTGACTGCAATTCCATGAGTGGCATTAATGATACTGAAGTCATTGGCTCGTTATTGGCATCTGGGGCTAGTAAGGCTGACGTTGATTGTTCGAACATGACGGCATACGGGCACTTCAAGAAAAATCTGAAAATCACTTGCGAATGATATATTCCATGAGCACCACCACACAATTACAGACTTAGAGCATTGTCTTTATCCTCCAGGTGGGCCGTCTGTCATGGCCTTCGCAAAAGGGAAAGGTGGATCATCTGGTTTTGTGGACTACACCGAGGAGGATGAAAAGAATGATGAAGAATGGGGGTGCTGCAATGATGATGAAGATATGCAGGCAGACTACTAATCCAAGACACAACGAATTCACCAATGAATAAATGATTCTAAGAGTCCATTCCTTGCGATTGCCAGGCATTATTGTTCGCCTTCTCGTGTGGTGACAATTAATCTTTGCAATGTCCATACTCGAAAGAAGGTTTCATCCTTGCGAAGTATTGAAAAATGTACGAAGATAAATACAATGCGAAGGAACTACTTTCAAAATGGACACTAACGTGCAGTTGCTGCACAAATAATTTTTTTACAAAACGAATAGAAATAAAGCATGAGTTCAGGTTACATTTGTATTTTGTTTTGTAGAATATGAAATACTTGGTCAATTTACAAAAAGAATGCTCGCAAAAAATCATCAAAGAAAATGATGCATTGTCCAACCACGTCCTTAGACCGGGTGCAATGTCAGATGGCACGGAAAGTAGGATTGCCTTTGTTTTATGTTTTGCCTTCCAACAAATCACCAAGTGATGATGCCGAAGAAAGGAGAAACTTGATCGCCTCTGACAGTATTGTCATGGCATCATAGCTGTGCTTTCAGTTTGATCCTATCTGGAGGAATTCTAACAAATAAACTTTTCGCCTTTGCATACACAACAGTTCCATCTTTACTCTCCAACGTTGACGAAAAATGAATTTTCCTCCCGTCAGTTCCATCGTGATAGACTCTTACAATTGCTTCTGATCCTTGCAAAAACGGTGCTCGAAAATCGACAGTTAAGTTAGCCGTGACGACAATGGTGGTAGGTCCAGATTTCTCCAAATCATTATCCATTGCCCTGTTTTGTAATTCCAAGCATTCGTGAGCCCAACCCATCGCCTCGTCAAAAAGTAGTGAGATGATTCCTCCGTGAACAACACCGTCGTGGCCATTTAACTTCGTCCCGAGTTTTAAATCCACCACTGTCAGTTCGTCTCGTACGAAATGTTGATCTGACGGGTGGTCAACGATCGATTTATCTGCCGATATGCCCTCCGTGATTACATTTCCGTCGGCGTGGTTTCTTCCGCGACTCTCCGCCAGTGGCTTTTTTACTATCCGGTAAACATTGTACCTCTCTATCAAACCGTCTCCGCATAGCGCACCAAATACTGCATGAGAATCCGACAAAGCAGTTCTTTCTACATTGTCTGGGTCCATGAGCTGGTATATGAAATCTTTGTCAGCACCACTTATAGGGCATGGTGTGGAAGGTGTATCTCGGAGTTGGTTTGACGAAGCCTCGCATTTGGTTATGGAGTTGGGCCAGAGTGAAGACATTCGTGAGAATGAATTCTTGGATAATTGATTTTGGAGAAATGTTACATTTCCCTTTGGTGAGGTAATCCTTTTGCTATTGGTTGGATTTTGCCATGCTGTTAAGGGAGTAGACTGTTGACAATTGCTTGAGGCTGAGGTGTTTTTGATCATTTTCTCCAGACCATTATTTGTGGTAGTGCTGGACTCGAGAGGGCTGTGACCACTTACTGTTCTACGTTCGCACATCCTACTCTCGGCGAATGTACAGCATAGAAGCAGAGCTGTGGCGGTAGCTGTTGCGGCTTTCAAGGAGGACGAGCCATTGAGCAGTAGGTTTGGGCCATTTGTCATCGTCGTTGGAACTGTGTCTTCTTTGATGAAGCTGGTCTTCTTTGTAGTACTTATCTGGTACTTTTTTATTAAAATTATTCATTGAATTTGGTCTTTGGTGAGTCCTCAGTGAGTTGCGTGCATAATGTGTGTGGTCTTAGTGCTTCTTGTGAGAAGATGTTGTGACCGAAAGATACAATACAAAAGCCGATATCACGAAAAAATGGAATCTCAAAAATCACGTGACGATACATTGGACACAATAAAAATCACTTAAAAAGTCTGTGAAAAGGTATGGTTACACATCACAGCACACACCTATGTTAGCATACAAGTCTCTCTAAGTAGATGTATCAATGATGTACAGTATTACCCTAGTTGTTGGTGGAAATGAGCTGAGTTCGCTTTATAATTCTCCACCTGGTTCATTTTTAGACTAAAAATTCCCTGGATCTTTTTCTATTTCTGTTTCAATTGGGTTTGTAATCTAATATACATTTGGTTTTTATCATTCATTGAGAGGGAACCCAGTTTGTTTTCTAGATTTTATATAGATTTTACCCAGTTTGCTTTTGCAACAAATTATTATACACAGATCATTTCTATAGGATGGTTAATTTTTGTCAACAACATTGTTAATCTTAATTTATTTCTTACAAAAGTCATTTCAACTCTTCAAATGTACCTACCTTGAAAAAAATGGGAAATGTGTGATGCTTGAAACCTTTTAAAATAGACTGCTACCATGACCAGGGCTTTGCACCAACCACCAAAGGCAATAGGGAAGGGTATTTATAAGTGTATTATGATGTATTAGTTATTTCTTTTTTGCTTTCTTCTAATCAGATCAAAATGTCTTCTAAGATGAGCACTCTCCATACCAAACTCACCCTATGCGTGTAAACTCTAGGTTGGTGTGGTGTGTTATTGAATTTTGAAGGAATACCATGCTACTGTGATGAGACATAACATAGTAGACAAGCATTATTTAGGAATCTAGAGTAGGCATTAGAATTCAAAGTAACTTATCAATATATTTCTAATTGAGTACAAGGAAAAACGTGATCAAATAATACTAAGTTGATTTGACATGAACACCAATATTTTTGATGGAACTGGGGCTAACAGCACCAGTTGAGGGTTATGGAAGACTGAAATCAGCAACAAATGCAAATGTGATAAAATTTCAAAAACATTCCAAAGAATCAGCAGCTTGATTTTTAACTGCTGATGGTAAATATCTCTTTGAGATTGAAGGTTGACAAAGGAAATCACTTACAGCCCTTGTAAAAGAAGACAAAGATTGCAATGTATAGAGAACTGAAGATTTGTACAAATAAAATTTATTAGAATAATTGATCCAAAGGAGTCACAGCATTCTCAAAAAAAATAAAGAGTATCAACATGGTCAGAATGACATGAGAGTTTAAATGTGAATATCAATTAAAAAATTAAATCAAATAAAGCAAGAAAAGATCTTTTTTGCTTTAATGTAACGCTGGTTCATCTCATCACAAGATGCTTCCGAATAAGTGCAATACAACAAAATATGCCATATTACAACAACTGTCATCATACAAAACCGGAAATGTTGGTGAAAAAAATCATCAAAACTTGTATGAGACCCAGTCATTTTTAATCTGAAACAGGTGAAACTTAATATCCCTTGATACATTCAAATTGAATCTGGTTGAAAAATCTCATCAATGTCATTGAAAAGAAAAAATGATATTCCAACAAGTAGTTTGGTAGTTCAGATGCCATGCCAAGACATTGTAGACAATCATGCATGATGTTCAGCATGCCATCTCATATTACTTTTTATTGGTGCAAAACTTTTGTAATTACCTAAAACCTTATCAGTGTTAGTTTGAAAATGAGTCAAATTTTATAATCTGTCAATTGAAATATTGATCAAAATAATTGATCAAAAAGTAGCTGAAAGAGAAATAATAAGTAGTGCAAACATTTGTATAATATATTCTTTCACATGTACTGAATGAGAAATTGAATGCTGACATTTCAGTGTCTAGCTCTTTTTACCCAAAATATATCTTGATATTTTGCACAAAAAGGTAAAAATATTCTAAATTCCAGGTTTCTGGGTTCTGTGATCAACACATTACACATGTCAGTGGACAGAAAAATGGCAGATTGTTATTTTTGATTGCTTGTAAGATAGCAATAGCTCACAATTTGCAGATCACAAGGTTGATTAAGGACCATGTGCTTAATATCTAGCACTAGCATTCAAAATCATTATTCTAAAGATGACTTTTCAGATTTGCAATCAAAAATATAAAAGAAAAGTGTTGTCTTTGCTAAAATGAATAAAACTGAAGATTTAATACACATTTTTCTATCAAATTAAAAATATAAACAATATTACATTATACTATTCAATTATTAGTGTAATTTTACAGATCAATGTAGTTATCAATCAATTATGTTAATTTTACTGTGTCAGTCATAGAAATTATTTCATTATCATCATTTTTTGCATAGATGTCATTGTCAATCAATCTTTATGTATGTTATTTACACATCACCAAAACATTTACATACCAACGTCTGTGTGTGTTGTCATTTAAACACATTCATTTTTTTCACAAATGGTATCACTATCTTATTTTTTGGGAAAATACAGCATTTTTACAGTGTTGTAGAATATTCTACAACATTTTCAACATTCAAAAGCAATCAATAACTTGCTAAATTTTTATCAAAAGATTTAAAACAAAATTAGTTTCAAAACTTGCAAAAAAACTTTTTTAATTTTTTTTAATCTCAGTCTCATTACATCATGCTAAGAAGTTTCAAGGTTTTGCCAACCTCTGAAAAATAACAATATGAGCATGATTCTGGGATGTTCCAGGCATAAATATTTTACATAGCTTTCAACACACTGCCATGCAGCAAATCTACCATTCAATAGCTTTCATCATTGCCATTGTTTCATGTTGTGTCTTATGCAGTTTGTTGGTGGTTTGGTTCAATGGTCAATTACTTTTTATTAGAAAAAGTCCACAAGAATCATCACGCATCAACAAAAAGTAGTATGCACATAATACTTTAACTTCTAATCATGACCTAACTCTACCATAACATTATTTTTTACTACTACTACTTATCAATGGGAAACAAACTGTAGATGCTTACTTAAGTTGATAGGTAGTGACTGGATTCTACACGACAGAAGGAGACAGAGTAAAACAATATAAAATTGGAAATTGGAGAAATTAAAGTGTGTAAAGTGGAGAAAATTTCTATAAATGGGTAAATGTAAAAATGAGTAAGTGTTAACTGGTAAAAATTGATACATATTAGACTAAATTATATGTATCCATATTTGATGACTGACTATGTTCTTAGGGGTGGAATGGAAGTGTCATATCTTTCTTCAAGGATCTGAATGCTGCCAACTCAGGTAAGATGATTATCAAGCTAAATATCAATCATGAGGTTTCACCATTAAAATGAGGATTTTGCTCAAATTATTTTTATATAATATAGCATTTTATCCTTCTAAATTTTTAAACAATTTATAGTCAATTCAAAACTACTATGAATAAATAAAATCATGTAAGAGTCCAAAAACATATTTCACAATTTTCTTACAAGTTATTTTGTACCTCATATTTCAATCAAGATATTTGACATACCATGAGGAAAATAGATAGTATTGACTTTATAATTTAATATTACCTGAGCTTTATCTCTTATTGTACTGGATACTTATTCATCTACATGAACAGTTCAGTTTAGTTGTATGAGCACCTGGTAATGAAAAATCTTTCATCTTGATTTATCACTTTGCTAGCACAGTAATTCCCATACAGCTTGGACAGGCTAAAATTGAAATTTGTCCAAAGAAATCAAGAATTGAGTTTGAATATACTAAACAGAGAGAACCATAACATTTGTCATACCATAAAAAAATTGTTACACAAGCATGATAAACATGATAAAATGTCCTCTTTTTAGTTGGGTGTTGCAATGGTATCAATGTTTTATAGAACCATGCAGAAAATCATATTGCAGCTAATCTTGCACAATATGACTATTGCAATTGCAGTTTTGGAAACATCATCATATCAAACAATATATAATGAATTTATTTCTGATTTTACTATTACTCAATACTAATAGTAATTTGTCATAAATATGAGTCATGAAAATTATAATGAATGTCTTCCAACCACAAACCATAACCACAATCAATTTTCCATAACTAACTCAAACTGCTAAATCAAGGACTGACAATGAATAGTATGCAAGTTTTGGCTCTGACAATCCTCTCATTATCAGTTTTGTGCAGGACCAAATTATTAAAAATGAAAAATAGTATCCAAGCTGTGCTTTTGAATACCTGGTGACAATTATGAAAGTTTGGAAACATCCCTTGGCTGGCAAAGTGAATTACCATAATATTTATCTAGGATTCTTTTTGTAACTAAAATATGTGGTGGCATGCAACATCAAGCAATAGGTATGTAAGTAAGAGCTTATGAGTATTTTTAAAGTATCTATTGTACCATACATTGATACTTATGTCTGCATTCACGATACACAATCAACAAACAACAAACGCCAACCAACCAATTCTAAAAAGAACCCCAAACCTGGCTCCTCCCCACGCACAACCCACAACCCACAACCACAACCCACAACCCACACACAATCCACAAACCACGAAGCATGGCATCAACATCAGAAATAATGCCTTCTACAAAACCATCACTGCCCCATGAAGTCAAATGGACCGATGATTGCATTCGCTGGCCCGACGATGACAAAATAGCTGCCCGCTCGAAACCAAAAGACGACGACGACAAAGAAGAACACGAAAGCGACGACGACGAGGGAGCACTCATAGACCCTTTCAAAGACCCCGACCCTTTTCAAATATTTGATTTCAGCTTTGACATAACAGAATCAAATGATTCGAATGAAGACTCCAATTGCTCCAACAATGAAGAAAATCAACGCACTCAAAATGACGAAAAATCACAAACAATCACTGTTCAAATAAGGGGGTACAAACCCCAGTCCGACGAAGTATGGCAGTCTACAGGTTTGACACTTTGGCGTGCATCAGATTATTTGTGCCAATATCAAGTAGAGAATTCACACTTATTTTACAATAAGCTAGTGCTGGAGCTAGGTGCTGGTTTGGGTTTAAATGGAATACTAGCTTGGAAAATGATGATGAAAAACGCCAAATCGGAAATTGATGTCGAGACTAAAAACAATTCAAACAGCCCCCATGTTTGTATCACAGATGGGGATTCCGATGCACTTGTTCACCTACGAGAAAATATCGAGCGTAATCGACCGGAAAATGAAACGAATAACAACTGCAGCGTGTCCTGCTGCCAGTTAATATGGGGGAAACAGTCGTCGCTCACTTTTTTGGAACATATTGCCAACAATACGAAGTATGATGTGCTAATTGCTTCTGACATTATATATGCACTGTGCATTGTGGAGCCACTTTGGGAAACAGTAACAAATTTGTTGAAGGAAGATGGAATTTTTGTCATGGCATATGCAAGGAGAAAAGTACCTGTTAGTATTGAGATTGTACTGGAGAGTGCGAAGCGCAATGGGTTTGATTATGAGCTAGTCAAGAGTGATGAAGAGGAAGGGATTTGGGTTTATCTTTTCAAGTTTTGTTGACTGCAGGTCAAGGTCGAATTCCAGAGAAATTTAATTTCATTTTACCTAAAACTGATTTTTTTTTCAATACAACACTGATATTAAGCACCCTACAATGAAACCCGAATAATCTACTTTTGTGTCAATGTGAGATACATGGAAATTTAGAGCTATTAATGTACAGACAATCAAGTCTCTCAAGTCTCAAGTGACGAAGGAATTGCTATGTGGTGATGAACAAGCATTTGTGCATTCAGTCACAGTTATTGAATGCAAAGGTTTAATTTGAAAATATTGGGCCATAATTGACTGAGATTCTGTTGCAACAGTGGCAATGGCAACAAGAAACTTTCATACATAACAGGAAATGGGAACTGGTGGATAAAGCTGGATCAAGGCAGATCTGAACTGAAATTGGCAATAGGAGTCGAAAAATGATTCCCATGAAAATAATCATATTTTTGGCATATGCATCTCACAGTTACTAGAGGGTCTGCTAAAACTGTTCACTGATCCTGTGTGCTATTGGCTAATTTGTATCTAGTGCTCCAGATAGTGAACCAAAGGATGATAGCTCCATATAAAAGTTGGTTCCTACTCACAACAATTATTTGTGTTTTTTATTTTTCCATTTTTTGAAAAAAAGTATTTGAACTTGAAATGTTTTTCAAACATACAGATGCAAGACTTAAACAATATAAAATGCACCTACTGTATTGTTCTTAATCATTTTTCACCATTGCATATTATGACATAATGGCAAAAAATGAGCTGTATTTCACTGGCTCATTGATTTGCACTGCAATGACACAAGCCATTGAGTTTCATTGCAATGGTAATTAAATGAGCCTCACACACAGTTCATTCTTTCTGTCAATGTGTTAGCATGATGTCCGTGAACAAATAGATTGAAACCAAAAAGCACCTCATTTAGACACCATAGATTATGATCCTAAGGAATACTTATGTAGTGCAGCAATAGGCTTCTGGATATGGTCACTCATTTAAACTGAAATTAACCAAAGTGATGGTAAGAGCCAAAGTTTTCTCTTTTTCTGTTGTTTGCAACTAATACAAATTGTATAACACAGGAGAATATAAATACAAGTTGGATCTATTGAATGAGTTCAGATTTATTTTATTCAGTTTTTGAAATAATCCTGCAATAATTATCCACATCACATGCTTCTTTCAAAAAAATAATGCAAAAGGCAGCAGCACTTTCAATTGTGGTTGTGCTACCAGCCATCTTATTTGTGCCTTGGAAAAGTACTAAGGTATGTATATAAGTAGACACAATCACAATACAAATCATATTTCAAATGCTATCAATAAATAAATTTCACCCACAGATAAATTTATTCACCTTTTCGTATGGCATGTATTTTTTCATTTGTTGCTGCATTTATGTTTCCAGAATTTTGTGAATATTTTACAGGTAGAAATATTTCAGATTTTTATTCCCAACATTAGGAGAACAAATCAAACCATGATGACACAAGGTAAATTTCTTCCAGATATATAAATAAAAATATAATTTGTTCAATAAGATCAACTTAAATAGTATTTTTGATTGCTTTCTGTAAATCAATAATTCACATGAAATTTTGATCACATTTTTGATTTATGATATTCATCTATGTCATTAGTCTCCCTGACTCAGAATAATTGTTTTTTCATATTTCATATCATAGCAAAGAGAAGAGAAAATGCTCAAAAATTAGTAATCATTATTTGTTTAATCAAGAATGACTTCAGACCCAATTCATATGAAATATGAAAAGAAAAAGCAATGTCTTGGAGATGTTGTGTTGCATTTTTTCTTTGGCATTTAAGGATTGGTATTGTCTCACTCCGGATTTTACAAAGAAATCAAGAAATTTGACTTCAAAATATACTTATTTGCCATATCTGGTGGGTCTGTGGCAACTTCAATTTCAATTATGATGCTAAAATGTAACAAAAATGTACAATGAAAAATATTTTCTTGTTGAAATGGTCAATAATCTTTTCAGATTTTACTTAGAGTAAAATGTTTATTAGTGATTTAACATACTGATGGGTGAGGTGGGAAGTGTTTAACAAAGCTTTAAACACATATTCTTCATCAAAATTAGGGACATACTGATTACAATATAGATTGAAATCATGAAAATCAAAAAAAAAAAATTACGGATAGACAAGTGTTTCATTTTCCAAATGTGTCTGGGATTTTTGATTTTCATTGACGTACAAAATGTAAGAAATCATATATAATTGAAAGTTTAGTCAATTTAGTACTGTCATGACTGGTCACAATCTTAAAATCATAGCTCCAGTTTAGATCCCTGTTGAACCTTGCTTCTTTTAAGTGGATAATCCCTAGCTAATAGACATTTAGAAAACCAAATATACTTCATTTATTTTTGATAATTTTAATCTTAATTCAACAGCTTGTCAAAAAATAAAAATGAAACTACAGGACTCCTGTACATTATCCAGTGATGCAGACCAAAAATACCCTAATTTAGGAATTCTTGTTGGTTTTTGAAATAAAGGCAACACAGGTGAAAACACATGCAAAGTCCAAGCCATTTATAAAAAATGAATTAATGACTAACTTGTAATGTTAGAGACTAAATATCTCTAGCAACTAAGTAAGTACAAGATGAATGCAAAGTTGTTCATCATGATGCAATAATAAGATAGGAATTAAGTCTATTATTTGTATACCAACTATTCATAATTGAAAAATTTAAAAAATAAAGTATTAGTTTGCCTAAGATATTGACTGTGTGGTGCTTTTGAAATAAACCCCTCAAAAAGGAGGCTTGCAACTGATGTCAAATCTACTGTGTAAAACTATAATTTCAATACACAAATATTGACTCTTTTCAGACAATTTATGTAGTGGTAATGAGAAGTCCAACATTATCACACACTTTAAAAATGAAGTATAGCTGCTTGGTACAATACAAGTTTTACACCCAGTCATCATGATTATCAGAAATTGATCCAATTTAATGTAAAAGTATAAATGCATGAAGTCATCATTTGACAGTCAAGGGACCTAGTATTCACCAGTACTCCAACTGAATACACTAGTAGACTATAGTTGACATTCTTTAATATTATCATTTTTTGGATAATATTGAATGAAAGCTCAACAATCATCAAAGACAATTTCTGAATTTGCATACATAATTAAAGATTTGAGATTTGAGTGCATTTTTCTGGAGAAATATTTTTCACTCTTTGTATTTTTCATCCCATTTGTTTGTAGAGTTTGTGTTGCTTCTATGTGTACAAAGCTTCTGCAGGCTTGCATAAAGGCCACAAGCCAAAACCCACAACTCCAGCTTAAATATCAATTAAAACTTGCTTCTAAGAATTAGATTTGATATCATTATGGACTAGTAATTTTCAAAACAACAGCTTCATATAATTTGAAATTCATGTCTATTTTAACTTTAAAAATCAGGGTAGTTTGGAAACTTTACATAATTTTCTCTTAGAGGGTACTTCAGACTGGATTTTCTTTCAAGATAATTAGAGTATTACTACATACTATTTAGATGTTTTTATTTTTCATTTTTTGTTGACTCTTTTTGGAGATTTTTCAAAAAAGTAATAATCTCTGATTTGCAATTTGGTTACACCCAGTGTTTTTATTCCCACACTAGATTTTGTGAAATATTAATGATTTCTAACTTGATTTTAAGTTTGATTACATCTTTTATTTGAAGGGCTAAGCTATACCATAATCATTTGACATGGCCCTTAAACTGATCCCTTGCCAGATGACCAAAATTCTGTAAAGGAAATGAAAAAATTAGGACATAAATATGCAGAAATCTTATAAAGGTGTATAAAGAAATAAACTGTGTTTGCATCCTTGGTAGTAATAAGATTCAAAACTAAGTCTTTATTGGACAAGTTTTGGATAATAAGAATTGAAAAATATTTACAAATTAAATAATGATATAAAGGCAGACCACTTTTCAGTGTCTTCCTCAACACAACATGCTCCTCCTCTGTTTCTTAACCTAAAAAATAAATATGATCTTGTTCATTCATTTCATACCTACTTGGAGCTATACTGTTTTAAGGAAAGTTGTATCATTTTTTCCAAAACTTTAAACTTTGAAAATAGACAGGAATTAGGATATCTAATGTTGTAAGAAATGTAGATGATGCAGATGATAACCCCAATATCCAGCCTTAAAATTGCTCCCTGAATTGGGGACAAAAAATTATGGATCTTGGCTACCTTTTCTGATTATTTAATTTTTTTAACATTGAATCACTCTAGCAATATACAGTCACAATATTATTTCTCAGTCCCAATATCATACCATCTCCAGAATCTTATTATGATCAGATCATGGTACTGTCAATCCATCAATTTGCTGCTGTCATAAGAAATTGCTTGCCATTGACATTATCTTGACTCTCCCTGGTAACGGTAAGGGCAAGCAATTACTGATGGTGGCATTAGTTGCCAAAATCACAATGCTGAAAGTCAGTGGATCTGTGGCACCATGGTCAGAAACTTTTTTCATGGATACAACATCATTTGCTCAGTAGGTAGATAGGTATGCACATACGAAAGTCAGCTACTGATAAGGTAGATTCCAAATAATAATCTGATAATTATGATATCAGTATCCTACCTCAATACCTACCTACCTACCCAGCCAATACTAGCTGACCATGGTGCCACCAATCTGCTCTTTCAGTATCATGGTTGGTAAGATAATAATGATAGAAGTAACCTTCAAGGTGCCCTAAATGTTGGTGAAAGCAAACCCAGTTCACTTTTAAAATGTTTACCCAGTTTGTTTTTAACAGAATTAAATTATCCAGTTTGTTTTTCATTTCTCTTGAAATCCGTTTTGTATTTAAATATTTTTGTGTGTAAGATTTGCCTTCTTATGGCTTGTCATCCTCGTGCACTATATTATTCAATGAAAATAATCCTGGTTAGTTTTCAAAATTTTGACTACATTTCTACCTGGTTTGATGTAAGAACAAAAAAAAATACTTCACCAGGAATTAGGGTAAGTAACAGATGCAGTATCTAGGTAGTATTGAATGAATCTAGGGAGGTAGTAATACATTGCAGAAGATAGTATGGTAGTATGTAATAACTTACTCTTATTATTCTGTATTACCCATGTTATTGATGTGGATACTATTGTACTACTACAAAAGATAGGTACTTTTGTACAGGTTTAGTAGATATCAATGAAAATGATATCGGGGGTGCTCTTTTTATATTATTGGGACTGGATTTTGATATTGAGGCTATAGATATTGGGGCTATTGTCCAATAAATAGGAATGTAGTAGTAGGTAAAAAATCCAAGAGTGCTGCAAAAAGTTTAAACAAATCAAAGGAAGTTGAGACTTTTGGGGGGTACAATAGAAATAATCAGACAAAAAGATAAAATAAATGCAAAGTCAAGAAAATGCAAATGAAAAAAAATACTGTAAGTAATGTCTCATTCTCAAAATTTCCCTTCAAGCAAAATGACACTACTCTGCTTCCTAATCATCTGTATGAATTCAGCATATACCAGATTTTTCTACAGAGTAAGATGCCATATCATCAGTAAAGACTTGCTTCAACTTGTTAGAGAAAGAGAGATGCTACAGAGGGTTCATTATTAGATCCCACTCTGGGATCACCTGTTCAAAACCCATACTCCTGACAAATGCAGAATCCATCAAGCTAAAATAAAGACAAGCAATAGTAAACAAAAAATGAATACACCAAATCAAGAAAAAATAGTAGCAATCTGGAAATTTCCTGATATCACACAAAAACATCATTTCCTGTGAAACATCAAAAACACAATAAGTTACTACACTTGGGATTGGAGAAAAAGGGCAAAATTCCACACAGCATACCAAATAGAACACAAAATCACCAAACAAATGGACACACCTTAAGAGCAAAGGTCAGTCACTCAGAGACATCCCTCTGCTCCTAATAGCCTCAGCCATCCAAATTCCAAAATTACAACCATACTCATTTTTCTACTTCTGCAACAAATCAGACCCTATAAAGCAGGAACACAACAGAAGTCACTTTATGTAGCCTCACTGCTGACTGGAGAGGGTTTTCCAGTCAAACCTTTCTGTTTAGAAACAAGTGCTTTGCACGAGTTTCAAACCAGAAAGGTGTGTCTAAAAACCACTCACAGTTGTGTGCGGTTGCATTTGTGTCTGCTCAAGTGAGAAAAAAGTAAAAACTAAAGATACCCCAAAGGTTTTTACTGTTTTTTTCATCTCCTTTGATTGAAAAAGAGACAACAAATTACACTCACTGAAATCAACAATTTTATCTACACAACAAAAAGAATTGATCAGAGATGAATTGAGATCAATGCAAAAATACATTTACAATATGGTGGCAGTAGCCAAGGCAAAATGGTACGTCTATCATGTCAATTGCATCAACACAATGAAGTTCAATCCCAAGCTAGCCTTGGAATCCATCAAATTTTTTAATCAATAACACATCTGTGCACCACTTACGCATGAAGAAAATGGCAACAAAACTGCCAAATGGCACATTTCCAAAACCAACAAAGAAAATATGAGTGTCTTTGCACTTCATTTTCAAATTTTTTTCAATAACCACTGCCCATTAGACAATTTTGTTCTAAACCTCGTCAAGCAGAGAGAGATCTTAGAGTTTATTGACAATCCAATCACTTGGAATGAATTTTTAATTGCTTTGAAAAGTGAAAAACCTAAAAAATAACAAAGCTTTTGGACTTAACGGTATCCCTCCAAACACTTTTAAAGTGCTTGATGATGAGGGCCTTAGCTATGTCTACAATTTTATAACTCAGTTTTGGGAAGGAAAAATAGACATAGAGGAGTGGCACTGCGGCCAATGCATGCCAGTACCAAAAAAAGGAGGCTTAAGTAATCCCCCAACAAATGGCAAGGATTCAATCTCATGGATGTAATATCCAAAATTTTTAGTTGCATCATGAACCAAAAAAGATGCTTTAAAATCGTGGACAAACATGGAATGAAGTACCAATTTGAAGGCACCCCACATGTTGGATGTCACAACGGCATTTTTGCAATCAAAACACTCCTGCACATTCAACAAGACCTTGACCGACCTACTTTTATAGTGTTTGTTGATGTTGTGAAGGTGTTTGATACTGCTGACCATGACCTGCTAATAAAAATTCTGAAGAAATATGGCGATCCTCCAAAATTTTGCAGTGCAATTAAGAGAATGTATTCTGGTCTAAAAGTTGTACTAAAAATTTGTAAACGCATAGAGAAAATCAGCCAAGGCGTTGGTGTCAGGCAAGGCAATAACATGGCACCTGTGCTCTTTCTTTTTTCAATTACTGCTATTGCAGAATGACTTGAGAGCATTTGGACCAAGGAAGCATTAGATAGTATCATAATAAACAAGATGGACAATGACCAGTTCCACAAATGTCATCTAATCAACCAAAAAACTTCAAGAACCACCCCAAAACATAGCAAAATAGCCAAAAGGAACACCATTTTCTGTATCATACAAATTTTGTATGTAAATAATGGAGCCTTTGCATTTGTATCCAGAGAGCAATTAAAAAGTGGGCTTGTATTAATTTACAAGCACTTTTCAATATTCAGGCTTAAATTCACATTGGCACAAATGCAAACAGAGAGAGGATTGAATCAAAAACAGAATGCTTCTTTTTCCACTCTCAAGCTATTAAAAAGAGAAGAAGAGAAGATCACAATGACTTGGAAGAATGATGACATCACCTGCAATAACAACAAGTGTGTGTTGATCACAGAAAAAGATGATGATGAATACAACAGTTCACCAGAAACAGAGGATATTTGCATGATAAAGGGTTTTGTTTCTTTCACAAAAACATTCAAATACCTCAGGATTTACATTTCTTACAGCTTGAGAGACAATCACAATGTAGAAATGAGAATTTTCCAAGCCAACAAGGCAATGAGTGCATTGACCAAATTCTGGAACAATCATCATGTTGACATATTTTTATGGCCATTCCTATTTAACCTCGATCTGCAGGGTTGCAAATCTTGGGCTCTACAAAAGGATTTGTTGGACAAATTAGTGGTGTTCTTACACAAGAGCACGAGACAAATTTTGAAAATTACAATCTCTCAAGTGAGAGATGAGAGAATTGACAACAAAAAATTTGGAAAAAAATCTACCATATCCCCAGAATGGAAATTCTAATTGCATCCAGACAACTATCTTTCATTGGCAAAGTAGCTCAAGCAAACATAGACCACCCACCAAGAATGCTTCTCACTGGATGAGGCAATGGAAAAAGGAAGCCTGGCAGACCACTAACTTGTCACAGATGAGTCCTTGTGAAAAACCTACAGCTACTATATTCTGACATTGATGAAGTCAATGTTGACAACTATGGATCTCTAAAAGATTGGTACTTTGATGCTTTAGATAACACCTATTGGGAAGCAATAATCAGCCACTGAAGAGACCCAAGGAAAAAAACACCTGACAGACCAAACCCTGCATTCAAAAAATAAATGCAACGCAGAAATCCCAAGAGAAATTAAAGAAAATAAAATCAACCCCCTCTCAAAACACCACCAAGAAGAGCTAGGAAAAAAAGAAATCATCATACTGAGAGTGAAACACCACCAGCTCCTCCCACAAATAATTATCAGTCACTTCCAAAACACTCATCACCACCACCAACCACTCCTCCACCCCAAACTCCACCACAAAACAACCCTTCACCCCCACCACAAACAAACAATAACAACAACAACAACAACAACAACAAAAACAACAACAACAACAACAACAACAACAACAACAACAACAACAACAACAAC
>JALLOT010000166.1:0-24591 GCA_036939595.1 Thalassiosira livingstoniorum | reverse complement strand
TCAAATATTTTAAGCTGCTCTAGGGAATCGTGTTTTGAGAAACAGGATTCGTTGACCGAAATCGGCCTACTAACGGCAGGAACAAAAAAGCCCGTTTTAAAAAAAAATATTCAATAATGATCACTAATTTTCCATCTCATATCCAGGTACGTACAGTATTGGTAGATTTTGGTTTTGCAATGAAGTATCTTAATAGTGCAAGTGATCTAGTTACATTTGTATAAGTAGTACAATATGTAATGATATGGTAGGTACATCTACCCTCTGTCTATCTTACCTTAACTACTGGCTCTGTGGTCAGGAAAGGATGTTGCTTGGTTAATTATTACATGTACCAATATTCACTCTTAATTACTCTTATCATTATGTAATCATGGCACCACTACTCTTTCAGCTCTGGGTGTTACAATCTCAGCCATTTGGATTGTTACAAAGAATCACTTGTCAGTGAAGTTACCTTGACCTTCCCTTGTAAGTAACAGTAAGGGTGGGAAAGTCCTTATGATGATTGCAACAGTATTAAGATTGTGGTGCAAAAGTTGGCATATCAGCAGCACCATGATCAGATATTTTTTTGTGAATACAACATGGTTGGGGTGGGGACCAAGTTGCTTATGTAAATAAGTATGAGCACTATGGTGCAAATACTTGAGATTCTGTGATCTCAGAGTAGATATGGTATTGTACCTACAATAACATACCATAGATACTACACTTGGATTCTGGTACCTGTTTTCTGGGGCTCATTAGAAAATGGGACTAGAAAGTACTGGTTGTTTTTATGGAAAGGTACAGTAAAATCATCAGTTTTTGTTTTTGGACCCAATTGACATCAAGTTACTGGGTCCCAATATTGGGGCTAAGTAGCAAAACTCCATCATAATTAGCCCTATCTTGGGTAGGACAGTTTAGTTCTTACTATTCAAGATCATGATTGTATCCCTTTTATGTTCATGATATTGTATTATTATGGTATGTAATACTTTGAATGCACCACATTATTATGACCTACATCTACATCTGATGTGAGAAAGGGAGAAACTGAGTAGCATTGCCTTGTAAAATATCTCTGCTGTCAACATACTTAAAAGTTGGCATGGAGAGCCTACCATCACAAAATCTTGTATCAAACCACATTATACCTGTTCATGCTGTATTCATTAACTAAACAAAATTCTATAATTCCAAACAAAGAACCACATGCAAAAGCCCAAGCTCACTGGTAAATTTTTTATCAATTCTTTAACCTTTCCTTTTCAAAAGGCAAAAGTTGACACAAGACATCACTGATGATATCTGTAAACTTCATTCATTATTTTTTCACTACTTCTAGGACTGAAAAACAGATCTTTTGAAGAAAAATCCATGATTTGTGTTTGTAGCAATTTGTAAATCCAGTAGTATGTAGTGAAGATTCATCTACTGAGACTGAGAATCACACATTTTGCTCAGCAGCAAGGCACAAATAACATGCAAAAGTTGTTCAACCATGAAACAATGTCTACTTGTGGGAGTACTTCAATAGTATACTCATTTTTGTAAGATTCATCGTCATAGTGTAAAACAATTATTTCACCATCAATTCAACCAAATACATGTCTTTGATAAAAGGAAGAAATTATATCACTCAACAATCTAAACTTTGGTGAGTAAGGTCTGAAGTGCCTTCTTTTTGGCCCTCTTGCCATAGTCACTACAAAGTTTGACAATGTTTTCATTGTCTTCATTGTCCCCCTGAACCAAAAGAGAAGAAAGTCTCATTATTCAATATGAAGGATGAGTCATAAAAACTGTTCAAATCAAGAGGCAAAGTATGTCATATGGTGTTCTCTGTGGTGTTGATCTGTGACATACTTGTATGCAAGTCACATAATTTGAGTAAGGAGTGCAGAATCAAAGCAGTCCGTTATTTCTGTGCACGTCAAAAATAAATTTGAAGCTAAATATGAATGAAAAGAATTGATTATACATCTGTAGCAGGTGATTCTAAGATGCATGTCAACTCTCATGGCCTTCAATATTATCATCATGGCTAAACAACTCAAAAATAAAATTCCATTAAATGTCATAACCAAAATTTCTGAAGGTATTCTTCTGAAATTACTTTTTCACCCATAACTAGACAGAAAGGTATTTTGTTATGTTTTACAATGGATGTCAATTATGAGGGATTTTTTGCATTCGTTGCCACCATCGAAAAAACGTAACATTTGTATTACTGGCTTCGATCATGTTTAGTGTGAGCCTGATGATGCACTTACTTTAACTTGGTAGACAAAAGAACTATGATGAGTACTGCATTTCACTTGGTGCACTGCACTTAGCCTTGTGCCTTTATTGTGTTAAAACAATCAAAACATAATGATCATTTCAACAATCTACAAATCTTTCCGGAATAAGAAACAAAAAATTAGCTGATTACACTAACAAAAACAGTGCTCTTAATTCAACCTTTGCAATATAACAGTTGCTATATTAGTTTATTTATCTTTACATCAAATGAATGCTACATCATATTATTTCAAAGAGTAAATAGTGTCTGACAACAATCAGTGACAATCAATTAAAATCAAACTGCAAAATTTGTGACCAAACAAGAATAAGCAAACGTTGCCTCGTGCAGGAAAAGATTTGAAAGCAACTCATCTTTTCATGACATTAAGTTTAAGATTTTTTCTGGTCCCCTGTCTTTGGTTTTTCTGTCAACCCCATTTTCACCAATTCAGGCGCTCCCTTCAATAGTTCATAAATCGTAGAACAATCACCTTTTCCCCTTCCAACACTTGCTGCCAACATGAAGGGATACAAGTTTGTATTGACATCTGGAGTAGTCAATGCATCAGGGTGTGCATTTATCAATCCCTGGACTCCTTCCTCTAGTGTTTTGCCCCTCATGATGGCAAGGTGGAGGGGAAGCTGTCCATGAGGGTCAAGTTCCTTCGCAGTAGAGGGGTCGCGGTTGAGTAGTATATCAATAACTGAGGGCTCTTCGTAATCGCTCTTCTTCTTCTTGCAGCTAGTGTTCCATTGGTTCCTAACACTATGGTTACTGCTATCGAGAGTCTCGGGAACGTGGTATGCATCATCAAAAGTATATCCTTCTCCCCTCAGATCATGTACAGCATACACAGGAGCAGCAGCGGCGATATGAATCGGTAGCCGCCCTCGCTCGTCGCGAGTTGTAACTTGATCCGGGAATAGGGCTAACGCGAAACTTAAAATGCAACGAGGGCAGTCTACAGCAGATGCTGCGTGAACTGCACGGAACGTTGTGAGCGGCTGCTGCTGGTCAACAGCAGATGGGGGGGTTGCTGATATCCCATCTTCATCATTTACAGGGCTACTGCGATTGCCATGGTCCCCTGAATGGGGAGAGTTATCCTTTGCCTCAACCATTGCATCCATTACCTGAAGAATGGGCAAGCTTTTCTGCCAGGCCTCCAGCAAATCATTGGTGAGGTCATTCGGACTCTTCACACTCGATATGACTTGTTCACCGCAGATGACAAAATACCGGACCCATAACCTGAGCAGTGGATTCAAACCTTCATAATCTCTCCACAATACAGTGATTGGGTTAACTTGCAATAGAGTTATCAAAACATCAAGAGGAGCGCCACACCTACAAGCCGCATGCAACGGGGTATCTCCATCAACATCTTTCATGCCTGTGATCGTGAGTGGATCTCTGCACCCCGCCAAAAGCACTCTGACCACATCTACACTTGCGCGTGGGCTTGTACAAGTAATATGCAGCGGATTCATACGGCTAGTTCCAACCCTCTCTGCTCCCTCGGGCCACGCAATTAACAAAGCATGAACTAAGGCAGGAGGTGCATCATGATCACAGGCAACATGAAGTGGCGTCCGCCCTTGAATTCCGACTGCAGTAGTTTCATGAGGGTGGGTTTTCATTCGTTGGAGAGCCGATAGCCATTGATGATGTTCCACAAGTCGAATAAGAGTTTTAGCACGTTGGCTCTGTTGGGTTGAGCTAGTAGTAGATGATGGTTCGTTATCACTTTCTTCAGATTCTTCTTCGTCCTCACTCTCTGCATAATCCGATTCGTCATAAATCTGGGAATCTCCAGCAGACGAGATGTAGCCAGAATTCAAATATGGGTTTACATGTTGCAAGTTTGAAATATTCTGAGGTTGCGACGGTACTTGCACTGTTTGATATTGTAATGGTTGACTTTGCCTACCAGGGGAACCGTTGCGATAGATCGGTTCTGATGAAGCCCTCCTCAAACCAGACAATGGAGGCGGAATCCCACTTTGGAAAGGCCGCTGGGGTTCTTGACTAGACAAGAAAACATTCTGGGAAGATATATCTGCATTACTCGGATTTCTGGGGGTTTGTCCAAATTGAAATAAAGTCTGTTGTTGCAATGCCATAATCTCCATTTGTCTACGCTGTGCCAACACTTGCATCTGTTGTTGCTGGGCTATCAAAAGTCGCATCTGGTGTTGTTGTGCCAGTAGCTGTATCTGATGTTGCTGCGCTTCTTGGTGCAAATCTGGCTGTTGAGCAAACAAAGAATTATTCGAGTTGGAATTCATTTCAGGATTTTGACCCTCCTGAGAAGGACGTGACATAATAACATCGGTTTCCTGCTCGGCCCGTGGTACCGAGTCCATTTGCTGCACATTATCAACTCGATCTTCTGGGAGGGCTGGTAAAAGAGGCTCTTGAGTGTGAACAGTTTCCACATCCAACCAAGAATTAAGACATCTGTTTCTTTCAAAGCCGCCGCGCTCAAAGTTCTCAGCAAGGGTTCCATTGTCGCTGAAACTACCGCGATTGTCACCTCCGTTGGTTCTGGAAGAGTGGGTGGCGTCGCCAGCGCTGGTGCGTCGACTAGAGGTCGACACTCCTAAAGCGAAGGGCTGAAGCGGATCTGTCATCGAGACAAATTCGCTTTGGCTGCGTTGAGGCTTGGGACTCGCTGCTGCTAACCAGCCCATATCATCAGATGCCGCTTCACGGCCCGTTTCGTTGCGACTATTGATATCATGTGCACAAGAGGTCCCACGCTCCTCTTCGGGTTCTGTGGTGGTAGTCGGACTCTTTTTCCTCTCACTCATTCCGGACATTGGTGCTCGCTTGCAGGGGGCTGGATGGGTGTTTGGGTAAAAATTAAAAAATGATTTTGTTTGAGTTTCGATGGATAATAATAATGCTCTGTAATGCTCCTTAGGCTATCCGTAAACGAGGTAGCTAAAATCGTGGGCAAACGAATTGCCCACGGTTTTGCCCACACTTTGCTTTCCAACCGTGTGGGGAGTGGGTGGGCATTTTGCTGACAGCAACTTTTAATTTTAGCCACCGCTCGGAGAGTCACGCTGCGGGTGCCATTTCATTAAAAAATAGCACCCCCTACAGGTGTGGGCATTTTCCCCAGAGAGCGAGTTGTACTCCTTCAATATTCTTATATATTAATTTTATCTTGCTTTAAAAGTTCAAATAAAGTGCTTTTCAATCGAATTTTTTTTTAAGGAGGGAGGTCAATTTTGTATCCCAAGTTAGGGATAATAATACTAGTACTATTATTACCTTATGTTCGTTTTAGTAAGTGTTGTATTACTCGTACCTTCTACCTGAATTTTAATACGGGCTGCAACAATGTACTTACGTACATTGGTACATCATGCATACAGGACCCCTGACACAGTATGTACACTTAGTACATGACGTGTCAGTTAAAAATTTGTCCGCCAAAGTATTTAATCTTTTAACTACTGTAAAAGCTTTTCGGACTTCACCATGGTGCACCTAGTGCCGCCAAAATAATATGGGAATTAACTCGAGTAAGAACTTCTTGGACTTTGCTAGGAGGACCCTTGACAAAAAATGAGTGAAAATAGCTAAATTTATCGCCGAATTGGAGATTTTTTTCATCTAGATAGGACTTAGAGGGTCCAAAATTTTTTAACGTAAGAGGTTTTAGTATATTTTACGTGAGTTCTACACGATGTCCGCCGCCAATATTTTTTTGGTTTTAACAGTAGTTAAGTCCTTTTGGACGTCAACATGTCAGGGGTCCTATGCATACATAGGTGGTACCGAACGAAGGGTATAGGTAATTATTTAGTAGATAAGGTACTTACTATCTTAAGTACTTAGGTAGTAGGATTAGATGGGTAAGGGTAATATTGTAATACGAGTAAAATAAAAATTTGACCACGAAAATACCCGTCTCGGTTGGCAGGGAGTGGTGGGAGACACCGTGGGCAATCACCAGAATATGATGAAAGGCGATATCACGAGTTTTTAATGGTATTTGCCCGCGCAACTGCCCACCTCGTTTACGGATAGCCTAAAAGGGTGGAATGTCACCAAATTAGGCTTGGCTAGGTAAAAAATTATTATGTACCATACAACTACTAACTGTAACCTTCCTACCTAGAGTATAAGAGCGTCCTTGGACCATTTTGGTCAAAGTCTCGCCATGGCGCTCGTGGTTTCATCGTCCCGACGGCGCTAGACTGTGCTGAAGCCACCCCTTTCGTCGGCTCTGACGGCGCTGCCGCCATTGTGTTTCAAATATTTTTTTTTGAAAGAGAGGGGCTCTCAACACAGAGCAAGAGAGTGGAACCGCCGTTACTTTTTTGATTCTGGTCTGGAAAAAATGAGCAGCCAATATGGCCATAGTCGAGAGCCGTCGTCGCCAAACGAAGACACATCGACGGTGATACCGTCTCCATCGTCTGGCGGCAGCTTCTCCTTCAACGGCAACAGGACCCCCATGATTCTGACGCCACAGGGGTTCAGGCCGGTCGTCACCACACCATCATCCAACGACAATAACCAATATTTGACTCCAGCTGCATTGGCTATGCATGGATTTTTATCAGGCAGGGGGGGGAGGATTGCAAAATGAGGCCTTGCACCCCGGATCTCAGACCACACTTCCTGCTGTGAGTGCATCCGCCCACAGCTGTCAAACAACAACAATTTCTTCGTTGGATTATGTGGTTCGGTCAACCTGTGGCAATATTTTGAACTCAGGGGCAGTAGATGCAACGGATGGCAATCTGACACCCATGGGAAATGATGTGGGAGAATCAAGGCAATCAATTCAAAAACCCTTAAAAGAGCGGGTGCCTTCAACGGAAGTTGTCTTGTCTGTGGTGAAGAAATGTGATTTTGCAGAGCAATTATCTTCCAAGTCGGTTCATTTCTGCAGACCCAGTGATAGTGATGCATTGCTCAACATAAATATTTGGAATAAAGTGTCTGAGTGCCTCTACCATGCCATTATAAAATGCTCTGCATCAACAGAAAAAGAAGTCACCAAAATGGCTTATAGAGAGCCATGGAGTACAGAGCGGAAATGATGGACATGGTGAGGCAGAACTAGTGTAGCGTAAGCAGTAGTAAGTCGAGTTTCAATAGACTGGCTTCTAGAATTATGACAAGATAATGAAAGACTAGGTCAAACAGATCTTTCTGTTGACATCTGGCGTGAAACATCACGAATCATGGATAGAATCAGTAGTAGTATGTAGACGTAAGTAGATATGTATGAAGGTTGGATGGAAAGCCAACGGTCAAGAACTTGGCGCGGCAGCTACAAACACGCTGGATACCTACACTCCCTCTCGGATGAAGCTTGAAGGTTACCAACCGCAAAGCTTTAGATGTAAACAACGAAACTTGTCTGGACCAAGTCCTTTAGTAAATCCATCGCCTAATTGATCATTTGTGTCGACCTTGAGCAGTTGAATACGACGAGGCTTGATTTGAGATCGAAACCAGTGATATTTCAACGCGTAGTGCTTGGAGCGAGGCGTCATGCGGCGAAGTTCCAACCGACTTAGAGTAAGAGCACCCACATTGTCCTCGTGCACCTTGATGTACATATTGCTGTGAGAGCGACCCAGAAGACCTACCGATTGGCACAGAAAATTGACCTTGTCAACCAAAGGAAATAGATCACGGCACGCTGTACTTAGAGCAACATATTCAGCTTCCATTGTACTCAGAGCGATTTCAGATTGGAGCTTGCTCTTCCAAATAATTGGACAGTTTGCAACTAGAATGACAAAACCGGTCCGGCTCTTAACAGAATGAGGATCTTGGACATCTTCATGACCGTAAAGACCTGCAAAATCAGCATCGGGGTAGCAGTCCATGTTGAGAGTAGAGCTCGGAGTAAGAATGAGACCCTGATTGACGGTGCCCAAGAGGTAGTGAGCAATACGTTTCAGTGCAATTTCATGGGATTGCTTTGGGGCAAAACAATAGCAAGCACATTGGTGCACAGCGAACGCTATTTCAGGACGACTGTGGCCTGCTAGATAGAGACACATCCCGATCACACTGGCATAGTTGATGGCGCCACTAGCTTCTTTACCGTCAGCGTCCTTGACGAGAGGTGTACATTCAGCCGGGGTAGAGGCATGGTTGGAATCGGACAACGAGAGATTACATGCAGCGATGATACGCTTCGTGAGATCAGTTTGAGTGAGCACGAGTTGGTCTTTACTTGATCCATCTGGGTTGGATCGACGCTGAATATCGACGCCCAAGAAACCCTCTGCTGTACCTTCAAGACGGAGCTGGATGTCCTGCTTTTGCATTGCAGTAATGAAAGAAGAAATAGCAGAGTTCTGCCTCAAGAAGAGAAGAACGTCGTCGACATAAATCACTGCAATTAGGTCTGTTCCAATGAAGAGGCAACTGTCCAAAGCCGACTGCTCGAGTTTATACTTCCGAAACTTGTCAGAAATGTACTCAAACCAGTACTTAGGGGTGGCTTTAAGTCCGTACACGGAACGGGAAAGGGAATAGACATAGTCTGGGTGACCCTTAAAACCATGAGCTTGATGCACGTATATATGCTCATCGGGCTTGAGTGGCGCATGAAGAAAAGCAGCCGTGACGTCAGCTTGAGTCGTGTGCAGCCGAAGGATGGAAGAGATAACCAGGAGCAATCAAACAGTTGACCATTCGACGACAGGAGACCAGGTCTCAAAAACATCCACACCATCTATTTGCATGTCACCTCTCACACAGAACCGAGCCTTGAATTTCTTTGGAGATCCGTCGGGAAAGCGCTTGAGGCAGAACGCCCAAGTGGAAGGAAGCACCTTCATTTCTGGAGTGCGTTTGACCAAGGTCCACGAATTCATCTCATTTTGAAGTGTATTCATTTCAATCTCGCAAGCACGCCAATACTCGGCGGCGTAGGGTCCATTCATTGCCATGTCCCAGGAAGGATTGTCATCATTATACTTTGAGCTCTTGGCAAGCAGAAGATGTGGACTGAAATCGGAGACACATGATAAATCATCGAGATCCTGGGTCATGAACGAAGAAAGGAAACCAAAGTTACCACGCAAAAGATCTTTACTGGCCGTAGACCAAGAATCAGACAGGATTGGAACCTCAGCAAAGGCAGATTTTACATCGACAGAGTACAAGGCAAGGTTGGTAGTGACAGATGGAGGTGGCTGACCCCAGAATCGAGCCGTGGAAATGTTAATCAGCAAGCCAAGGCGAGCAAGATTGACTAACCATGGACCAAATTTACGGTCTTTAGCTGGACCATCTTTATACGTTCCGACGCGGCGACGTAGTGGATACCGACGCTCAATGAATGGAGATTGATGAGTTGAGAGAACAGAGGACTGGATATCTTCACCACTGGAGGCAGAGCCGGGAGGAGAGAAACCATCCAATGGCGCTGGAGATGCAATTGGAGACGCATCATTGCATGGAGGAGTAGGAGGAGAAATTGAGACTCCCTCTGAAGCCTGATGTGGACCTCCCTCTGAAACCTGGGTAGTGCTGGAATCTCCCTCTGAAACTCCCTCTGAAACTGGCGAAGGTAATGGCAATAACGAACCCAATTTATCCAAAGTAGGAGGGACTGAAGGAGAAGTAGACTTGGGTACTGTCGAAGGAGGGCTTGGGTAATAATCAGCTTCATTGGGTAGAGGAGGAACTGTATCCACCAACGGAATGGTTGATGATATTGGTGGTGAGGGCTTGGGATTGGAAGGAGTGGGAAGAGGCAGTTGTTCACACCGCAGCCGATCCTTATCCAGAGCACTAACAGGGTCATTCCACTCCTTGTCAAGACTTGGATACTGCACAAGTTGTTGACCGTCACCATCGTATTCCTCATCCAAATAGAACTCCCGTGTAGACTTGAAGAGTTTTGTCCAGATGGTTGGCAAAGATGCTGCATCAATGGAGGAACAAACCGTTTGGAATTTGTCGTCAAACACGACATGGTACTGCGGAGAGATCTTGCCCGTAGCTAAGTTCAATATTAACGGAACCAATGATGAATGCTTGGGAGAGAAACCAAGAAACATTCCCTTGCGAGCACGCTTGTCTCATTTTGAAATTTTCTTCCCGTCCTGGAGCCGAGGATCCAGTACATACACAGGACATCCAAACACATGTGCCCGGCGTAGATCTAAATGGTCAGAACGCGCACCAGACCATAGTTCATCAGGTGTAATCCCATTTGACTGACTGGGAAGGCGATTCCACACCCAAACTGCATAGTTGATGGCAAAAGGCCAAAGATTAACATTTGCTGCAGTGGGCCAATGAAGGGCGAGGTGGAGAAGATTGGCTCGAGCCCACTGAGAAACCGTCTTAATGCTGCGCTCTGCTACACCGTTTTGATGATGTGCACCAACCCCACTCTGAGAAACTGTCTGTCCATGATCGTTACAATGAGATATGAAGTTCTTGGACGCGAAGATACCGTTATCAGAGTGGTAACGAAGAATCTTAATGCCACTCTCTGCTGCCGTCTGCTCTAGCATTTGCTTGCCTCGAATGGTATCCGAAGTCGTGAGTGCCTGTTGAGGGAAATTGAATATTTTCGAACTTGCATGGTCAATATAAAGCGACCCGCCAACAAAACCATGACGTTCTTTGCCAAAGGTGTGGGGGGGACGGCCTGGGACATGAGAAACATAATGATCAACGGAGATGCAATCTCCAGGCTTGATGTGATTCTGACGGAGGATCATTTGGCGAGGGTCAACAGGTTGGTTGCGTTTGTTATGCTTGCAGTCTGGCGTATGGATGTGAGACTTGGCGAGTTGACATGACTCGCAACGAAGACCGGAACTGTCACATTTGCTGACACGAGGGTACTTAGATGGGAGAAAAGGACCTTCATGCAGAGCTTCACCGATAGAAGGATCAACTAGCCATTTACGATCCCGAAGCTGCGCTTGAACCCAACCGAGATGTGCATGTGAAACACGCTGATGCCACAAGAGTAATTCTTTCTGACTTGCAGAAAGGTTGCGATTGGTGTCTGCTAAGACAGGGAAGGCATTACCACTCGTAACACAAGAGACGCCGAATGCACTGGACCACAAAGCAGCTGGTGAATGATCAGCCATTTCCAACAAAGGGAGGTTATTGTCTGGAGATATGGAGGCTTGAAGAACAACTCCATTGTCGAGAGAAAGTGTGCATTGTCGTTTTGACAAACACATACTACCTCCATAAGCAGCGAGAACAACCTGAGGACTGAGCAGACGAACCTCTGCTTTTGGAATGTGGTAACCCATGACATTAATGTGGGTAACCTCTCCATCAGCCGTGACAACAGCCAGACGTAACATACCTTCACCAGCAACCTGATTGGCTTGAGAAAGATCCTTGATCCGCACATTACTGCTGGAGTAGGACAGAAAATCATCCTTATGCGGACTAATGCACACCAAAGCCCCCGTATCCACAATCAATGGTGCCGACGATGGACGGGAGGCCTTGAAGACAGTAGGTGAAGATGCGTATGAAACTTGGAGGCAAAGAGAACCAAATCTGAATGTAGCCGGTGGAAAATTACCATCAAGGAGCCGACGACCAACTGGTGAAACGCTACGACGTCGAGAGACGGAGTGACTATCAAACCATGCGTGAGCAAAATGACTTGGGTTGAATGTAGCCAAAAACTGATCAACTATAGCATCCCAAAGGAAAGAGTCAGTTGGCTCAACTGAAGGAGATGGTGACAAAGCTGGTAAGATCGAATTGACACGGTGCTGCTTGTATGTAGTATGAGAAATGCGACGACGTTCTCGGTATGGCAGGGAGACGGCAGTGAGATGTGTAACAGAGACACAATCTTGGGATGGAAAAGGACAAAACAAAACCTCAAAGTCTTGGTCAAAAGGATGTTGGCTCAACCACGAAGGAACCAAGTCAATGGAAGATAAAAACCCTACACCAAGAGATGATGAATCAACTGAAGCAAATGACCAAAAGGAAGTGTGGACAACATGCTGCAAGTATTTAGTGTAGGCGCGGAGAAGAATATCAAACCAGTCGAGGAGGGTAAGCCCGAACAGAAACTCTGCTAAACCACAATGGCACACTGAACCAAAGAAACGGAAATATGACCAATGTGCTGACTCCACAGGTCGCGAGTAAGAGATAGTGAATTGGTCGGTGGAAGGAGGAGACGGGCTAGCTGCATCACGTTCACGAAACCAATGCTTGAATCGATGCCGCTGCTTGACAGGCGGTTGCGTGCATCGTAGAAGATAGAGACAATACTCCCGAGAGCAACGAGGAGCTGATGGACAAGGAAATTGATGAGGAGAAGGTGGAGGTAACGTGGACGAACTATGCCACCAGATGAAGGCATCAAAAAGAAGATTATGAACTCCAATAAGAAGAACCGACCATGGACAAAGCAATGACGGTGAGATGTGGATGAGAGCACGTGGGTTGGACGAAGATAAGAATAGCCATTGACGAGCATAGGCATAAGGGACCACTGAAGGCATGTCGCAACGCGAAGACTGGTCGAAGCAACGATCAAGCCACGGAACAAGGAGAATCCTGAGATGACGGAGCCAAGCCTTCCAACAAAAGCAGTTCTGAACAAGGATGTAACATCCACACACGGACAACCCTGAATGCTCAAAGCTGCATAGCAAAAGACTGAGGTAGAAGATGCCAAAACGAGCCAAGGCAACCCAAGAGAACCAAATCCAATTTGGTACTGCAGGAGACTGAAAGTTGCACGAATTGGAGAGACGAAGGTGAAAACAATGCCAAGCATGCAGCCACGAAGGAAACCAAAGCATAACCAAGCCAATGCAACCGTAGAGAAAAAGGATAGTAAAGGCTTGATTGGAGGTGGAAGCAGTGACATCGTGGTAGAAAGGTAGATACAACAAAGACATGAAGTAGATAGGAAACCAAAGGATGATGCATTGGTAGAAGTTGAAGATATATGAATTATAGATGGCAATGAGCCTATTCGTTCCATGCTGAAGGAAACGAGTGGCAAAATCATTAACATTGACGAAAATGGCATTGGGTGGATCAGGAGCAGGGGGTGGGCAAACCGGTAGGGCCTCGAGTTGATCACCAACATGTTCTGTGGCGCGCCAACAAAGTAGCACTTGCATAAACCACAATTGGAACCGTTGGAGGACAATCACAAGCAGGCATGATACAACAACTAATGAAGAGATGAAGAATGGAAATGGAGAGATGGATGCAATCGAAGTAGTTGAAGCGGAGACGGAAGGAAACATAGATAATAAAAGTAATAACAAAGAAAATTTTGAAGCTTGGAACATTTTTATGAAGGAAATGAACTGGCGATTGTGAGGACCGAAGCAAGACCCACCGCCTAGGCATTTCCCAGGCCTCGCATGAGAGCTGCCGTGTGGGCATAGTAACTGTCATCCGAATCGCTCTTGTCTGCCTCCTCAGCATCATCAGCCACTTCATCAGTGGGAGGAGCCTCTACATCGTCATGTACACTCTCATCCTCTTGGGAATCATCGTCAGCATCACCGAGTTTAGTCATATTCAATACGTGTTGGAGGAATTTCACGTCCTTCTTCTTTCCAGTCTTAACAACATGATCAGTTGCCAACTTGGTGAGCTCGTCAGACATCCTCTTGCGACAGTCAGCAGCCTTGTGACCTCTACGACCACAGTAGTTGCAATTCCACGGAAAACGACCGTTACCACAACCACGACCACAGCCAGGACGTCCGCGTCCACAACCACCAGGGTCACCTCTACCACCACCGGAATCACGATTGTCATGGGGAGGGCGAGTAGGAGGTTTGTCCGCGACAAAAGCACTACGACCCTCATGGTCGACACCTTCCCAAGTTCTGGCAGAACGCTTGTCCTTGTAGAGCCGTTCTAAATCTGTCAATGCATCATTCAAACGTTTTGCTAAAGGAATATCCTTGACCGACTCGCGATAGGAGTGCATACTGTACATGGACTTCTGTGTCGCACACAATTGCTTGAAGTCAGGGTTGTCCGCGAGGGACATCCCATCCAAAACACAGCTCAACAAATTAGAAGGCAAGTCTTCCCCGAGATAACGCCCAACCGAACGAATCTTGCGTGCTGCTTCACTCACGTCCTGCCCCTTGAAATTACGAAGATCAAACTTCTGGATGAAGCTCTTGAGAAAGTCTGTTGTCTCTTGAGACACAGAGACCTGACGACTGACGGTGAAAAAGAACGTAGTTACACCCCCAATGGCAAGAGGGTCGTCCAGCTGCAACAAATCCTCTTGAACCATCGCATGAAGTGATTGGTCAGAGGAGCCGATTAGCAAGTCTTGAGCCCACCCATCCGCAGCACTATCGAGAGGGCTTGCACACAACGAAAGAGCACATTGGTGTTTGATGACAACCTCGCGAGAAAGACTCTTCCATTCAGCAGGCAAATACTTGTAGCAATCACGGTCGATATTTTCAATGCTGTCGGGATCCGTTTCATCGTAGTTCAAAGTATCTGGCACCCAGAAACCACCGTCTAGATCATACTCCAAGAGCCGTTTTGTGTATTCGTGCACCGCCCGTTGATAATCAAAAGTATCATCAGCTAAAGCCGAAAAATTATCTGACAGTTCAGTAGGGGAAATCGAAGGATCAACGAACTTGATCTTCAAAGGCTTAGTTGCAATTTCACGCACTTTCTGCATATCTTTAGCCCTTCGCCCCCATTCTTTCTTACTGATAATAACCTTCAAGTTCCGACATTGCTTGGATGTGCGCTGAGACGAATGGAGGGAGAGACCCACGGCGTTGGTAATGGTACGGTCACAGGAGTCATCACTTGAGTGAGAACTGATGGAGCTGTCTGAGGAGCTCGAGGAGGAGCTACTGGAGCTACTGGAGCTACTGGAGCTACTGGAGCTCGAATCCGAATCCGACGACGAATGGTAGGAACGACGAGAACGACGATGGCCACAAGAACGGCGTGAGCTGCGCTTCCTGTACTTTTTCTTCTTGTGCTTTGAACGCTTCTTCTTCTTACTTGACTTTGACTTCTTCTTCTTTGAATCCACCCCATCTCCCTTAGCCCCTTGACCTGAAACATTCGAGAACTGAGGGGGACGACTGGAGCGAATGGAAGGTGGGGCATCAGTACCACGGTTGGAAGTGGCGACAACGGTTGTGGACGGATCCGTACTGGACGTACTCGAATGATTTACTGGTGCTGTGGTGACTTCGGCTTCGAGATCACGGCCAATGCCAGGATCCGAACAAGCATCAACGTCATCAGTCCTTGCAATGGACCTGCGATTGAAAACACTGCTAACTCCACTGAAAATCCCTCCCCCTCATTCGTGCCGAGGAGTATTGATGTGTTCGAATGAATCACGCCCATGGGTGATGCGACGTGAAGCAGGGTCGAGGGAGGAAGGGTCAGTCGCGTCGAAAGACATGATGACGATGAGAACGACCAATGACGATCAAATGGGATTGAAAGAAAACCACGCAGAAACTTCTAACTGGAGCTTGAACAAGCTCGAGACACTTGCACGACGATGGTGGAGTTGGGAGGATCAAACTGAGGCGGTGTTGATGCCAGAACACGCCTGAAAACGAAAACGATAACGAACTGCGGCTCCGTGGCCGGGATGACGATGGACGAATGGAATGACGGCGGTACGACGACCGGGGACTGACACAATGATGCTCGACTCAACTTGAAAGGTGGAACGCTATACTCGCAGAGAACAATGCGTAACGCTCATAACCTATAGAGAGCCATGGAGTACAGAGCGGAAATGACGGACATGGTGAGAATTGGACTAGTGTAGCGTAAGCAGTAGTAAGTCGAGTTTCAATTGACTGGCTTCTAGAATTATGATGAGTTATTGATAGATTAGATCAAACAGAACTTGCTGTTGACATCTGGCATGAAACATCACAAATCATGAGAAGATACAAGTAGAATACGTAGTAGTATGTAGATATATATGTATGTTGGATGGAATGCCAATGGTCAGGAACTTGGCGCGGCAGCTGCGAACATGCTGGGTACCTACACTCCCTCTTGGATGAAGCTTGGAGGTTACCAACCGCAGAGCTTTAGACGTAAACGACGGAACTTTTCAGGGCCAAGTCCTTTAGTAAATCCATCCCCTAATTGATCATTTGTATCGACCTTGAGAAGCTGAATGCGACGAGGCTTGATTTGCGAACGAAACCAATGGTACTTCAAAGCATAATGCTTTGAACGAGGCGTCATGCGACGTGGTTCAAGGCGACTCAGGGTGAGAGCACCCACGTTATCTTCGTGCACCTTGACGTACATATTGCTGTGAGAACGACCCAGAAGACCCACGGATTTGCACAGAAAGTTAACTTTATCAACCAGGGGAAATAGATCCCGACAAGCTGTGCTCAAAGCCACATATTCAGCCTCCATCGTACTGAGAGCGATCTCAGTTTGAAGCTTACTTTTCCAAATGATTGGACAGTTAGCTACCAAGATAACGAAGCCCGTCCGACTCTTGACAGAATGAGGATCTTGGACATCTTCATAGCTGTAAAGACCTGCAAAATCAGCATCGGGATAACAGTCCACATTGAGAGTTGAACTTGGAGTGAGAATGAGGCCTTGATCAATTGTGCCTAACAAATAACGGGCGATACGCTTCAAAGCGACTTCATGTGACTGCTTTGGAGCAAAACAATAACGGGCGCATTGGTGAACAGCAAAGGCTATTTCGGGACGGCTGTGACCGGCGAGATAAAGACACATCCCAATGACACTGGCGTAATTGATTGAACCACTAGCAGCTTTGCCATCAGCATCCTTAACCAGAGGCGTGCACTCGGCGGGAGTTGCGGCATGGTTCGAGTCAGACAAGGAAAGATTGCACGCGGCAATGATTCGTTTGGCTAGACCAGTTTGGGTGAGCACCAATTGATCTTTACCTGAGCCATCAGGGTAAGAACGCCGACGAATGTCGACTCCCAAGAAACCCTCCGCTGTACCTTCGAGACGGAGTTGAATATCTTGATTCTGCATGGCAACGATGAAAGAGGAGATTGCAGAATTTTGTTTGGAGAACAAGAGCACATCATCAACATAAATCACAGCAATCAGATCACTTCCGACGAAGAGACAACTGTCCAAAGGTGACTGTTCAAGTTTATACTTTTGAAACTTGTCTGAAATGTAGTCAAACCAGTATTTCGGCGCGGCTTTCAACCCATAAACTGAACGCCTTAGGGAATAGACGTAATCAGGGTGACCTTTAAAACCACGAGCTTGATGCACATAGATATGTTTGCCTGGCTTGAGTGGAGCATGAAGGAAGGCAGCTGTCACATCAGCTTGGGCAGTATGTAGACGAAGAATAGAGGAGATGACAAGCAAAAGCCTGACGGTAGACCACTCAACGACCGGGGACCATGTTTCAAAGACGTCGACTCCATCGATTTGCATATCACCCCTCACACAGAAACGGGCTTTAAACTTCTTAGGTGATCCATCAGGAAAACGCTTAAGCCAAAATGCCCAAGTGGAGGGAAGCACCTTCATCTCAGGGGTGCGCTTGACAAGTGTCCACGAGTTCATTTCATTTTGTAAGGTATTCATTTCAATTTCACATGCACGCCAGTATTCAGCGGCGTAGGGTCCGTTCATCGCCATATCCCAAGAGGGATTATCGTCGTTGTACTTTGAGCTCTTGGCAAGAAGCAGATGAGGGCTAAGATCGGAGGTACATGACGGGTCATCAAGATCTTGAGTCATGAAGGAGGAGAGAAAACCAAAATTGCCACGCAGCAGATCTTTACCAGCAGTTGACCAGGAATCAGACATAATAGGAACTTCTGCAAAGGAAGATTTAACATCAACGGAGTATGAAGCAAGATTGGAGGTAACGGATGGAGGTGGTTGACCCCAAAAACGAACTGTAGCAAGGTTTACCAAGAGACCAAGGCGGGCAAGATTAACAAGCCAAGGGCCAAATTTTCGATCCTTTGCTGGCCCATCTTTGTACGTCCCAACGCGACGGCGCAGTGGATACCGGCGTTCAATGAATGGAGACTGATGAGATGATGGGACGGTAGGTGAACTGTCATCATGGTCAGAAATGGAAGGGACAGAAGAATCAGCTGGTGCTGAGGGTACTCCCTCTGAAGACTGCATTGAAACTCCCTCTGAAGCTTGACGTACGCCTCCCTCTGAAACCTGATCAACACCTCCCTCTGAAACCTGGCTTACGCCTTCTGCTGAGTTTGGAGACAACACTTGTTCGGAAGGAACATGGGGACAACTATCTGACAACGGTGAAGGTAGAGATGGCGAAGAAATAGGATCAGCCAAGGTAGTAGGAGCCGAGGTAGAGGAAGGTTTTGGTGTGTGTGATGAATGGCTAGGATAGAAATCCGATTCTTGGGGCAAAGGAGGAACTGCGTCCACCAATGGAATGTCTGATGAAAGAGGCAGGGATGGCTTCGGTGGAGGCAACGTAGATAGTGGCAACTGTTCGTGACGGAGGCGATCCTTGGCCATGGCACTGGCGGGATCAATCCATTCTTCGTCGAGACTTGGATAATGCACAATCTGGTTGCCGTCACTGTCATATTCATCATCCAAATAAAATTCACGTGTAGTTTTGAAGAGTTTAGTCCAAATAGAAGGCAAGGACGATGGGTCGATTGACGAACAGACAGTCTGGAACTTGTCGTCAAACACGACGTGATATTGGGGTGAGATCTTGCCTGTAACCAGATTCAGGACCAATGGTACTAGAGACGAATGCTTCGGCGAGAACCCGAGGAACATACCCTTGCAAGCACGCTTGTCCCATTTGGGAATTTTCTTGCCATCTTGGAGCCGAGGATCCAGCACGTAAACTGGACAACCAAACACATGTGCTCGGCGTAGGTCCAAATGGTCGGATCTTGTACCAGACCAGAGTTCTTCAGGGGTAATTCCATTTGATTGACTTGGGAGACGGTTCCACACCCACACGGCGTAATCAATGGCGAAGGGCCAAAGGTTGACATTTGCAGCAGTAGGCCAATGCAAAGCGAGGTGAAGCAAGTTTGCCCGAGCCCATTGGGAGACTGTTTTGATGCTTCTCTCAGCGACCCCGTTTTGATGATGGGCACCCACACCACTCAGAGAAATGGTTTGGTTGCGGTCGTTGCAATGCGAGATGAAGCTCTTGGACGCGAAAATCCCATTGTCAGAATGGTAACTACGGATTTTGAATCCATTTCCAGCAGCCTCCTGTTCCAAAAGTTGTTTCCCGCGAATGGTGTCGGAAGTAGTGAGGGATTGTTGAGGAAAATTAAATATTTTCGAACTTGCATGATCAACGTAAAGAGATCCTCCAACGAAACCATTCCTCTCCTTTCCAAATGTATGAGGCAGACGACCTGGAACGTGGGAGACATAATGGTCAACAGAAACACAGTCTCCAGGCTTAACATGATTTTGACGGAGGATCATCTGACGAGGATCTACCGGCTGATCATGACGACGATGCTTACACTCAGGCGTCCGAATATGAGATTTGGCCAACTGACACGATTCGCAACGGAGACCAGAACTGTCGCATTTGCTGACCCGTGGATACTTGGATGGAAGGAAGGGGCCTTCATGTAGGGCCTCACCAATGGATGGATCAACTAACCATTTTCGATCCCGTAGTAGAGCTTGAACCCAGCCCAGATGGGCGTGAGAAACCCGCTGGTGCCACAAAAGTAATTCTTTCTGACTAGCAGACAGATTACGGTTGGTTTCGGCTAATACAGGAAGGGCAGTGGTGCTGGTAGAGCAAGATACACCAAAGGCACTAGACCACAAAGCCTTAGGAGAATGGTCAGCCATTTCCAGGAGTGGGAGATTGTTGTCAGGCGAGATGGTGGCCTGGAGAACCACATCATTGTTGAGGGTAAGGGTGCACTGACGTTTCGTCAAACTCATATTGCCACCATAAGCAGAAAGTAGGACTTGAGGGCTAAGGAGGCGGACCTCGGCCTTGGGAATGTGGTAGCCCATGACATCGATATGGGTGACCTCACCATCGGCAGTAACCACAGCCCATCGTAGCATTCCTTCGCCTGCGACTTGATTGGCCTGGGACAAATCCTTGATTCGAACATTACTGCTTGAATATGAAAGGAAATCGTCCTTATTAGGGCTAATACACACAGATGCCCCAGTATCTACAATCAATGGAGTTGAAGAAGGACGTGTAGCACTGAAAGCAACTGGAGAGGATGCATAGGACACTTGAAGTTGGAGTGGACCAAATCGAAAGGTGCTTGGAGGAAAGTGCCCAGCAAGAAGACGACGACCAACTGGCGAGACGCTGCGCTTCCGAGACACTGAATGGCATTCGAACCAGGCATGAGTGAATTGGCTCGGAACGAAATGAGACAAGAATGTGTCCACACAAGCATCCCAAGACAGTGGCGGAGACGATGATTCACTTGGAAGAGACAGAGACACTTGTGGAGAGAAATTGATGCAATGTTGCTTCAAGGTTGAACGGGAGATGCGACGACGTTCCTTGTAAGAGAGTGGAGTGGCAGTCAGGTTGGAGATTGATGCACAATCCTGATCTGGGAAAGGACAAAATAACACCTCGAACTGCTGACCAAACGAGGGATGGTGCAACCACAAAGGAACCAAATCCACAGTAGATAACGAAGGGAAGTTTGAGGATGAAGAATCAACGGTGGCAACCAACCAGTACGAACATGAGTCAGAGACTCGGCAATACTTTGTGAAGGAACGTTGTAGGATGTCAAACCAATCAAGGAGAGTTAAACCAAACAGAAACTCTGCCAAACCACAAGAGAAGGCACAACCGAAGAAGCGAAGGAAGGACTTGGAATGAGGATGATCCATGCAAGAGATGGAAGGGGGAGGAGAATCATTGACGGGTGGTGGTGTGATAGCAGCCTTTCGCTCACGATGCCAACGTTTGAAACGATGTCGTTGCTTGACGGGAGGAGTAGTTGTACGTGGAAGAAACAAGCGATACTCACGAGAGCAACGTGGGGCCAACGGAGCTTGGAATTGGTAAGGAGGAGGTGGGTCAGGAGTTTCTGAGCTATGCCACCAAACGAACAAGTCAAAAAGGAGGTTGTGAAGACCCATACAAAGACCCACCCACGGACACATGATAGTCGGAGAAATATACACGAGAGTACAAGGATTGGTGGAAGAGTAGAACATCCACTGACGAGCGAAGGCATAAGGAACGACGGAAGGCACATCACACCGCGAAGAGTTATCGAAACAAATATCCAACCATGGGTCAACATAGAAATGGAGTTGACGAAGCCAAGGTGTCCAGCCGAAACAGTTCATAAAGAAGACGTAACACCCACACAACGAAAGACCTGCATGTCCAAAGCTATTGAACCAGAGACTGAAGTAGAGGACGCCAACCCGACATACGGCAACCCAGATAAACCAGATCCAATTTGGCACTGGAGGAGGACGAAGTCGAGGAGAGTTGATAGACTGAGACTGAGAGTGATATTGCCAGGAATGTAGCCAACGAGGAAACCATAGAATAATGAAAAACAGACACCCATGAAGGAAAATAAAGGTGAATAATTGTTCAAAAGATGAAGCTTCAATGTCATGATAGGAAGGTAGGAAGAGAAGGGACATGAAGTAGATAGGAAACCAAATGATGATACAACGGTAGAAGTGGAGAATATATGAATTATAAAGAGATTTAGATCTCTTGAGACCAAAATGTAGGAGACGGAGAGTATGGTCATTAATGGAGAGAAGGTAGGAATGTGGTGGATCCGGAGCAGGTGGCGGTCGGGCAGGGAGAACTTCAGGTTGATCACCAACTGATTCTGCGGCGCGCTGACAAGGCAGCACTTGCATAAACCACACTTGGAACCGTTGGAGGATGACCACGAGAAGACAGAATACTACAACCAATGAAGAAATGATGAAAGGAAACGGAGGAGGGGAATGATTCATAGGAGTTGAAGCAGAGGCGAAGGGAAACATAGACAATAATAAAAATAACGATGAAAATTTTGAAGCTTGGAGCGTTTGTATGAAGTGAATGAAGTGGCGATCGTGAGGACCAAAGCAAGACCCACCGCCTAGGCGTTTCCCAGGCCTCGCATAAGAGCTGCCGCATTGGCATAGTAACTATCATCCGAATCACTCTTTTCTCCTTCGTCAGCATCATCAGCTGCGTCGTCAGCAGGAGGAGATTCTACTTCTTCTTGAACACTTGCTTCATCTTCATTCGAATCGTCGTCATCACCAAGTTTGGTCATATTCAAAACATGCTGGAGAAACTTGACATCCTTCTTCTTTCCAGTCTTGACAACACGATCAGTAGCGAGCTTGGTGAGCTCATCAGACATACGCTTACGGCAGTCAGCAGCTTTGTGGCCTTTGCGACCGCAGTAGTTGCAATTCCAAGGAAAACGACCTCTACCGGCACCATTGCCACGGCCACCACCCGGACGACCACGACCACGGCCACCGGGATCACCTCTGCTGCCACCAGAATCACGACCATCACGTGGTGTACGAGCCGGAGGTTTGTCAGCCACGAATGCACTGCGACCATCGTGGTCTACACCTTCCCAAGATCTGGCTGCACGATTGTCCTTGTAAAGGCGTTCCAGATCGGTCAATGCATCATTGACACGCTTCGCCAAAGGAATATTCTTGACAGACTCACGGTAAGAGTGCATGCTGTACATTGACTTTTGCGTTGCACACAATTGCTTGAAATCAGGATTGTCAGCCAATGACATCCCATCTAGAATACAACTCAAAGAATTCGAAGGCAGATCATCTCCGAGGTACCGTCCAACTGAACGAATCTTACAAGCCGCTTCACTCACGTCTTGCCCTTTGAAATTGCGAATGTCAAATTTTTGGATGAAACTCTTGAGGAAATCTGTCGTTTCTTGAGAAACTGACACCTGACGACTCACGGTAAAGAAGAATGTGGTCACGCCACCGATGGCAAGTGGGTCATCTAGCTGCAGCAAATCCTCCTGAACCATCGCATGGAGAGACTGGTCTGAAGAGCCAATAAGCAAGTCTTGTGCCCAACTGTCGGCAGCGCTGTCGAGGGAACTGGCACATAAAGAAAGTGCACGTTGGTGTTTGATCACAACCTCACGAGAAAGATTCTTCCATTCAGCTGGCAAGTACTTATAGCAATCGCGATCAATACTTTCAATACTGTCTGGATCCGATTCATCGTACCCCAACGTATCTGGCACCCAAAAGCCCCCATCGAGGTCGTACTCCAGAAGATGCTTGGTATACTCGTGTACCGCTCGTTGATAATCGAATGTGTCATCGGCAAGAGCCGAGAAATCATTTGCCAATTCGGTGGGGGAGATTGATGGGTCCACAAATTTGATTTTCAGAGGCTTGGTGGCAATCTCGCGCACCTTTTGCATATCTTTTGCCTTTCGTCCCCACTCTTTCTTACTGATTATGACCTTGGAGTTTCTGCATTGCTTTGACGTGCGCTCTGACGAGCGGAGAGTGAGACCAACCGCATTCGTGAGAGTACGACCACTGGATTCGTCACTGGAATGTGAGCTAATGGAACTGTCCGAAGAACTGGAGGACGATGAACTGCTGGAACTACTGGAACTGGAGGTTGAACTCGAATCCGAATCCGACGATGAATGGCGAGAGCGACGAGAACGACGATGACCACGTGAACGGCGCGAACTGCGCTTTCTATACTTCTTCTTCTTGTGTTTAGAACGCTTCTTTTTCTTACGAGACTTCTTGTCTTGGGACTTCGAATCCACCTTGCTACCTTGAGCAACCCCTTGACTTGAAACATTCGACAACTGAAGGGGGTTTCGGGAAGAGCCGGAAGGTGGGGCACCAGTACCACGATTGGAAGTGGCGACGACGGTATTCGATGGATCCGTGCTATTTGCACTTGAATGATTGACCAATGTCGTGGTTTGTTCGGCTTCGAACTCATTGCCAATGCCAGGATCCGAACGGGCGTCCTCGTCAGTTCTGACGACGGACCTGCGATTGAAAACACCACTGAAAAGACCTCCTCCTCGTACACGTTCTTGCCGAGGAGTGTTGATGTGCTCGAATGAATCACGGCCGTGGGTGATACGGCGTGAGGCAGGGTCGAGTGAGGAAGGATCAGTCGCGTCAAAAGACATGACGATGATGGTAGGACCAATGACGATAGAAAGGAAGGAAGGAAACCACGCTGGGACCACGGACTGGAGTTTAATAAAACTCGAAACACTCGCACGACAATGGCGGAGTTGAGGGGATCAAACTGAGGCGGTGTTGATGCCGAAACA
>JALLOT010000165.1:0-19536 GCA_036939595.1 Thalassiosira livingstoniorum | reverse complement strand
ATTGTTTGGACCAGTTGAATTTACTATTATATGTTTTATGCATTACAATACAAGGTATCTCTGCCATACTGCCATGTTGCTAATAACTTACTGTAAATAAATGGTTGCAGTAGTGAATATAATTTGACTTACCTTGGATATGGTCACCTATTAACTGTGTTGGCATGGTTCAAAGTTCTCAGAAATATTTTTCATTCTGTGATGAACATATCTCTTTTGATAGCAATGTACCCTGCCTCACACTCTACCAATGCGCACCACATACTCACATCTTTGACATCATCACTGTTTTACCACATTCATCATCTATGAACAATGACCATAACCTCAAAAAAATGAGAGAAAATTAGAACAAATCCAAATATTACAATGTTGATGGCAATGATCAATGATTATGATGTGGTATCCACCAAGTGAAGACAGGAAAAATTTTGTGAAAATATCAGAGAAAATATGTGAGCGACATCAGAAGAAAGATGATCAAACAGCACTAATAAAATTAATCATATTGTCTCTCAGACCCCCTGAACACTGACAACATGCCAATAAAAAATGAAACTATTCAAACTACCAAGAAATATTTCCTCAACCTGCCTCAGGAGTGGAATCACCATCTTCAACAGAGCACATTGGGCCAACCCACATAGCACTAAAAGACCAATCTTCTTGTTGATTTCATATCAAATGAGCCATACCAAGAGATTAATTTCTAAGCAAACCAGCATATTATTCAACCTTGCTTATTTCTCTTGATTCATATTGTACTCACAAATGCCTCCATTTTGTCAACATCTTGGATATCACTTATTGCTGTTTTTTGTATCACTGCCCTATCAGTCAAATATGTGACAAACACCAAAAGATATTAGCATTTTTTCCATAGCATGTTTAGCCTTGAATTCTTCTGTCTCCCCTTCAACTTTAGTTGTAAATACTCAGCAGTCTTCTTCTTTTTGGAATGAAAATGATAATAATACAAAGCAACAGACAAAAACAAAGTTACACAATAGTAAACCATGATTCTTATGTTGTGTAATTGCAAGCAGAGTGCATTACAATATTTATAAGCAGTGTTTAGAGATAGAGGTTTACAGTTATGATAAGTTGTTAGCTGGAGATAGTGAACCATGCTCTGCCTGTGAGGTTGTTAGATAATTTGGCATGATAGTTACTGCTATTAACAAAATTTGAAAGAGTAAGTACCATACTTAGCCTTACTCTCAGCAAAAAAGGATACAAAAATGCTCAAAAATGGATATAAAAATGGTGTACTAATGGGTTGTGATGTTTAAGGGGGGTGATTGTTAGGTGCCTTTCTGCTCTCTATGGATGATTTTGTCATTATGGTCTATGGTCTCTTTCTTTATTTGATAACACATGGCCCCAAAAATTTATATTGACTGTACCATACATAAGTAGGGATTCCATCTTTGGTCACAACATTAAACTCAAATTCTGTCTAAGTAGTCTTCTGTGATGTATGACGTCACGTGATTAACACGTGACTTTGGCTAGCCAAGCAATACACACACGCACGATTCTTCGCCTTCCACATTGTTCCACGTTCAACCACCATCCATCAAAATCCAGCCACCAGCCACCAACGACGACGATGACCACCAGATAAGCCAGACTGCATTACTTCAAGACAAGCAAAGAAAATTGAACGAAGAAATCCAAAGATACGTTGACAACGTTGACGACGACGATGACGACGGCGAAAGAGACGATGATAAAAAATAATATCCATCAAGCGAGCAAAAGAGAAAATTGAACCAAGCTTCACAAGAAATCCGTCAACTTTGAACACCCGTCTTTTGCAACCTTTCACAGCAACATCATCCAATCCCAGCTTTGCAATATTAACGGCCTGCACATTTCAAAAGAACAATTCAATTTCCACGAGACCGAGGACTTCGCGTGCACCACAACTTCATTCTCGCCACGTTTACTTTCGCATCCATCCAGAAGACTCCTTTGCTGATTTGGCATTTTTGGCTTTGGAAATTTGCATTTGGCACGATTCAACATCAACTTTAAGGAGTAAGAAGCTATTGACCAATTGACCTATCCAACGGACAGCAACGGACGCCATCAACATCAAAAAAGATTATTTTTCTCATTAGGCATCCAAGGACTACAACACCACAACCTCGGACTGTTCTGACTTCCCATCTTAAATCATGAGCAATTACAACAATCGATTCCAAATCCATCCCAATCGAAGTTTTGATGTGACTTCCAGTCCCAAGAGCACTGCCTACGGGACCAGCGGCAACAACATCAACAACAGCAACAGCAGCAACAACAACGGCAACATTGGCAACAATGGCAATCAGTCCATGCATGCAAATCGAGGGAGTTTCACAAGCAACAATTTCCAAAATGTTGGCAACATCAGCAATTTCAACCACCTTCACAACAATTTCAGCAGTTACAGTTCTTACAATGCGTCCAGTCCCACCAACATCAGCAGCAACAACAACAACAACAACAACAACAACAGCATCAACAGCACCAACATCAACACCAACAACACCAACAACACCAACAACACCAACAACTACAATACCAGCACCAACTCACATTATTCCAGCAATATGAATTACAGCCCCAATCCCAATTATTCACCGTATCCAACCCATGCAAGTCCCACTCCAAATTACAATTATGGCACCTCAAACAGTGGCAACAATGGCAATGCCGGCCTTTCCAATTATTCCAATTATTCAAACTATTCAAATAATTATTCCAGCTATCAGAGCCCTACCCGAAATACAATCAACACATCTAACACAAACACCACTAATTTCAACACTAATTTCAACACAATCAACACTAATTTCAACACTAATTTCAACACTACATTCAGCAACAGCATCCGAGATGTCAAAGATCTGCGAGACATCCAAGAAATGAGGGACACCAATTATGAAACCACTCAGTATCAACGATCGCGAAGTAAATCCGACTTATTATCGAAAAGTATGGGAAATTCCTCTTCATTTTTGGGATTGAGTGCAAGGAATTATTCGGATGATGGGTGCGTTCTCGTTGTTGTTTGTTTTTGTTGTTGTCGTTGCTGTATGTTGTTGTTTATTGTACTGTGTTTTAATCATCGTGACAATGATATTATTACTCATGTTTGATTGGTTGGTACAAGCCGCTAAACGTAGCATCTAAACTTGTGCCTGTGTCGTTCAATCTTATTAATTTGAATCTCGATTTCTTTTTTGAAACTCTATCTAATCCTTTTTACCTTGTACTTGTTTGGATTGATTTCATGATTCATTCTGCTGCGAAAAAACAACACACTCTGCACGGACTGCACATTGCACGCTGCACAATGAATGCACACTGCAAATCAAAACGAAACTCAAATCACTACGGAATTTAAAACACACATGCACTGTACAATCCATCTTGAAAATGCAGGGATACCCCTGCAACCATAATTAGATATGCCGGGTATTTGTTGAAACGATCGAATTTTCCTTATGTTCCAAGTGCTACTTCTGGTGGTACTGCGGCTGATGGTGCCGGTGCTGCTGGTGATGTTGCCGGTGGTGCCGCTTCTGCTCCTTCCTCTGCCAATGATACTTCAGGAAATGAGGCCCATCCCAATCCCAACAATGCAATTAACACCACCAGCAATGATCGTGCCGAGTCGAACAATGCAATCACTGGCATTGCTGGAATCACTGGGCTGGCCCAAATGCCTGATTTGAATTCCAACAATGAAGGGAATGAGGGGGGAGACAAATCATCGGGTACCGTTGATGCAATGGATGGTGCCACCAATGATTTCAATTTGAGTTCCACTCCGCCATTGCCATTCATGGAGAATGCCAATGACAAAAAAGAGGGAGCTGCTATTGCTACTACCAATTTTTCTGATGCAGATGCCACTGAGTCTACTACTGCTGCTGGTGCTGCAGATTCGAGCATGAATTATCATGGAGTGCATGTTGTTTCAGGGGGTGACATGTATCAAGAGGAATGGAATCTTTTGGATGATGGCGGAACGAGCTCAGTGATGGTGGGTGATCCGACATCACTCACGGCTGTAGCTTCAACAACTGCAGCATCCAGTGGAGAGGAAATAACAAACGATGAGGCATGCTTCTGCTCTCCTCTTGTGGAATACTTTGAAAACCTGTTTCATATACGGAAGCAAGGTGATGCGATTGTTTCTGAAACTGAGAATGATGAAACTCACGAAACTGCTGCCCTTGTTTCAGCATCACAACATGCACCCCAGACATACCAGTCATCTCAAACATTTGGCCAAATGCAATACCCATCAACTTACCAAACAACTCAATCGCCAAGCTATCCACAAACATATCAACTACCACCCGAAAATATCTCTTTGAGCAGCAACTACCAAGTCCCACTCAAAGCACCAGCGCGGAGCAATCCGGTCCCCATATCCCCTCAAAATGCACACAATAATCTACAAAGTGTCTCTCAGAGTAACCTCCAGCGAAACACATCTTCAAACTTTCAACGAAGCGGGAGTGCTGGTCAATTATTATCTCGATCATTACAGCCTACCAAATCAAGTATTGCCAACATGGCCAATATAAACCAAACAAACATGGGTCCATCCAATCAAGATGATTCATCCCAACCTCCAACCAATAATCTCAATGGTGCCAACGTCCTTCACAATACATCTGATTTGCCTAATGTACCCCAACAGCAAACTCAAGTAAAGCAATATCCCCCACCACCAGCAGACTTTATCGATCCCAAAGACGGACACATTTGGCGTGCCAAATATTGTGTTTTGGAGGATGGAATATTGTACTTTTACCGTAATGCGATGGAAGGAGAGAGCGAAGAGGCTCAGTTGGAACGGAATGAGAGTCGAATGATTCAGAGTCTTCCGATGGGTGCGATGGGTGCTTCGGGTTCCACTTTGGCTTTGCCATTGGGTGGAGCTGCCGTTGGCGTCGTTGGTGTGTGTGCAGCTGGAGTTTCAGGAGTGGTGGATGCATCGTCTGCGGGAGTGGGAGCAGCAGAAGGAGAATCGGGTGGTGAACGTGATCCAAAAACTAATTTTGGGAGTACATCGTCACCCAGAGGATCATTTTCCACAATACCAATTCCAACCACTCCATCGGCACAACCAGCACAAGCTGCGCAATCAACAACAATGACGTCATCAATGGGATTCACAGGTAGTAGAAAAATAAGCCGTCAAGATTTGTATGATTTATCCAAATCTCCAATGCCAGTCAAAAAATCAGATGTATTTGATTTCAATGCCATGAAAAACCCGTTGTATCGAAGTGGAAGCAGCATGTCCTCTTCCGATGATTCCAATGGCGTTAATGTCGTTACTAACAATGGTGACAAATCTTCTAGAGCCGTCAATGCCGCCGGAAATATCCAAGCTGTCAATACTTTCAAACCCTCCAGCAGCACTAATGCATCCAATAAGAGACCCTCACTGAAGCATTCTCAATCCACCAATACTTTTACTCATGATCAAGATATGCTCTGGGAAAAATGCGTAGCATTGGACTGCGTGGAGAATGTCCGATGTTCCGAACAGGAGTATGGCGAATACACCTTTGAATTATTGGCATTTGCCTGCTTGGACCGTGGAAGTAGAGATGGAGGAGATGATCACAGTGAAGCCAGTTCGTTCGGTGGAATTCAAAAAGAGAAGGAAATAGTCGATCGATTAATACTACGAGCTGTCAGTTTGGACGAAATGAACACGTGGCTGTTTCAAATCCATCGGACTCTTTTTACCTTTGTGAAGCAGTTGGTCAATTCAGCCAATACTGTCAATGCTGCTAATGCAGCCAACGCCGCAAATGCCGTCAATCGCATACCGGCTCCCCTTCATGGTAAAGGCCCCGCCCATCCATCCCACTCACCCTTTGTTACCAAATTGTCCTCCAGCCCCAATTCCTTCGGGGGGAGTGCGATTGGAGGCAGTGTATGCCACGCTCCCGTGGCTGTAGCGTCATTATCACACGGGCATGGGAGGAATGCAGTGTATCGTCGACAGGTGAGGGATAGCAAAATCAAAAAAGATGGGAAAGAAATCAAAGTTGGTAAGGAAATCACAGATGGGAAAGGCGAATTGATTATTTCTCCAGTATCTACGCCGGGTGGAGGGAGTTCTCCAGTTGATCGAGTAGACAGAATGAGGCCCGCAGAACAGCGGCAGAGGAAAGATGAACAAATCAAATTAGGAGAGACGGTGGAAATACCGAATGCAAGTGAGGGAGCAGAAAAAGGGGACAAATCAGAAACATCGTCAGAAAAAGCAGAAAAAACTGGAAGATCAGAGCGAGTGTCCAAGTTGCCTCAACCCTCAAAGCCATTCAAGCCATTGATACCTCTCATTACCAAGTCAGATGCCAATGATTCCAAAGAACAAGGGCCAGGAATTTCGCCAAGATCAGGCTTATCTGGGATTTCACCACGTACCTCTGAAAGGATTTCACCACGAATTGGCACTGGTGGTAGTAAAATTGGCACTGGGCTTGCTGGTCTTGGAAAAGGTGGCGGAGGTGCTGCAAAGGGCAAGTATGTCCCTCCGCACAAACGAAAGAAAATGATGGCAGCTAGCTGTGCTGGTTCTAGTACTGCTGCAGATAAAAAAGCAGAGGCAAAGAACGCAAAAGAAGAACTTGTTCCACTAAAACATGGCAAGTCGTCAGAAGTAGCATCATCAACATCTACAACGTTGACATCATTCCCAGCCAAATTGGAAGAAAAAGAAGAGCAAGAAGGAAATACCTCTTCCGAAGCATTGGATGAAACCAATTCCGTAGCTGCCATCTCATCCAACTCCAGCTTACTAAGTCGTCAAATGGACGATGCTGATTCCACCACTGCTATCAATACCATCAACGATATCCATGACACGATACGACTGGGAGGCTGTGCCGATCCAAGAGTAGTCGTGGGCTCCATCCTCGACAAGCATTTCATTTCACGAAAAGCATCTGTGGTGGGGAATGCCAAGTTAGAAGCTTATGGAGGGATGGGTGGTGGGTTGTTCGTCTTTCCCTTGGATAGGAATGGAGATGATGTTGTAATGAGAGTAGTGAGCCCAGTTAGTTCCATGGAAGTGTCGAACCAAGTGGAATCATCCTCCTCCATGGAACTGGAAGAGTTTGAAAATACCCCCACCTCATCAGCTGTTGCTTGTAGTACCCCTGGAACCAAGTCCAAATTGGTCTTGAAATGGGAAGTGGGAGCAGCTTCCGAATGTGGCGTGCGTGATTCCAATGAAGATTCGTATATTGCCATTAATAGTTTAGAGCGATTGAATAGCTTCCATAGCACGTCTTCTGATGGCAGTAGCCTACCTCGACTCCAGCAAAATTCACAGCAACAGCAAGAGCAGCAGGCACAACAACAGCAGCAGTCACCAGAATCGCAGAATTGTATACCATCCATGCAGCAAGGTCTCTACGCAATATTCGACGGGCATGTGGGAAATCAAGCTGCTAGATTCTCAGCTGAGAAATTCCCAGGGTTCTTGATGGAGGAACAAAGCTTCCTCTTTGCAGGGGGTGCACCGGGTACATCAAGTAGTAACATTCCGTCTTCTCAATCCATGGAAGAACAAACAGACTCTATATTACGAAAGGCATTCGCCCGGTTAGACCGTGAGTTTTGTCATTTGTGCACTACTGATGGAAGGGATTGGGATTGTGGTTCTACGGCCTTAGTTGCGTTTGTCGTTGATGATTTAGTGTCATTAGCGAATTTGGGGGATTGTCGCGCGGTAGTCTGTCGATTGGTTACCGATGTAACTGATGCCAATGGCAAGCCGAATTTGGATCATCAAGAGCTATTCGATGATGGGTGGGAAATTCTTGATTCTGATGAAGATCACCATGCGAATAACAGCAATTATGCCAGTAATTCCAATGATGTTGTTTGGGATAGAGCCAATGGCGGCGACATCGAACACCTCGACAATGACGGCAATAAAGGAAATCCGCGTCCTCCGAACAAAAAACTAGTCTGGAAAGAAATAACTGAAACCCACTCCCCACTTCTTCCAACCGAACGACTCCGCATCGAATCCGCCAACGGATGGATCACCAACGAAACGGAAATCCCAACGGGACAACTCCACCGCATGGACTTTTTCGACAAAGATGTCGTGGATATTGTCAAACGCTGTTTCGCCGATCGGTTGAAGCAGCATAGGAGTGATCCCGTGAGGCAGATTAAGATCGCAAGGACGTGTGGGGATTTGGCGGTGAGCCGTGCTATTGGGGATAGGGATTTTAAGGCAGCATATAATTTGCCGGAGGGAGCGACGAAGGTGGTGGAACATAGGAGCGGCAGGGAACTTGCTGTGTCGTGGGAGGGTCCTCCTGTGTTTTTGTACCCACAAGGACATTCCGGACGGTTTAAGGGAGATCTCGTTAGCAATACTCCTGATATAAAATTTCTTAGAGTTGGACAAGAAGGAGTTTTGGATGAGTTCCTACTCATGGCCTGCGATGGTCTTTGGGATGTCATGGATGGAGATGATGCGGTGAGGATTGCCAAAGATCTGTTGTTTGATAAGAAGCTGAGTGCCAAGGATGGGGTGAGTACCGTGTATTGTGTTGCGCTGCTTCAACCATTTGAAACCTTTGCTTTTTCAAAAAAATCTTATTTTGCGATCGTTTGCTCCTTCAAGGCATCACGTCTAGCAGAGCTTGCAAAACATCTTGGATCGTCGGACAATATTACAGTAATCTTAATAAGATTCTATTGGGAGGAAAATCCAGAATAACCGTATTAAAGAGTTATTTTTGAAAAGTTCAATAATATGTCAAACCAAGGGTCCAACTCTTCACGTTGACTTTTGAAGGAAACCAATCATTTAATTCATCAACATCACCTAGTTTTATAGATAGCCAGATGATGTCTTGGAATTTGTCAGATGACGCACACTAAATCGAATTGCGATAGAGTTGAAATTAAGTTGTTACTTACATTACTACTTCTATGGATGAAAAAGGATATGGTAGCACCAATAAGAAGTTTTGTATGTAGGCGAGAGACAGAGAGATCAGAAGCAAGACATTTGTTTTTAATTTGGGGAGTTTGGGACTTCGTTCATTGGGAATCTTGGTATCAAAAGTTTGATTGAAACTACGTGGAATGTGGCACAAAAAGAATGAAAACAAAAACTAGGAAACAACACTTATGCAAAAATATATGTCCAGTCCATCTAACCCGGGTCGTCGCAACAACAATGCGAAATACTAACCACTGAACGAACTAGAAAAAGTGAATGAAATAAAAAATTATCATCTGCAAAGTCAATCCTTCTTTCTTATTAATACATGAACATCAAACAAATTAAATTTATTTGTCCAAATCCCGCAATGAAGTCTCCTTTACCTGTCATCATGTACAGAAGTGAAGCATGGATGCAGACATTTAAAAATATGTAGTTGTATTTACCATCTTTTTATAATGTTTTCAGTTACAGATATCTTGACAAGTAGTAACAGCAAGCTGCATGTTTAGCTAACAGTGGTGCAACCAATTATTTATAACACACTACTAAATGTATCTTACAAAAGTGGAAACATTATTTTGGATGATTTTCTTCATTTTTAGAAGTTTAGCACGGCAATGCATGTTACATACAAATATTAGATAGAATATCATTTTTTGTGTGTGTCCTTCTGCTGTCATTGTTGCCTTCTGAGATGCCTTTGTAACCATTTTCAATTTTCATGTTTCATACCAGCAAAGACTTCACACTTCCTACTAAAATCAAACACAGACAAATTTCATTTTGAAAAATATTCTTTTTCAGCAACAGACAAATAAATAGGTGCTTGAAAAATCTGCACCATGTGAAGACTTTGGTTTGCTGGCATCCATACATTTACAAGTAATGGGGCTAAATGTTGTGCATCATTTTGATCAGAAAATTTTTGAAATTCATACTTATTTGTAAATTACACTTCAAAATTTATTGATGGTGTCACATCTTGTTGATATCACAATCATTATTTTTAAACTTTTCCGTGATTCATATTTTATTTTGGCTGGATATCACACAATCTCCATGTCCTTCCAATGCCAAATCAAGGAACTCAAGTACTAGTTCATTATATTCTATTTGCAACCATGAATTCATTATTGTGGCAGGAAGCCACATGAGACCATGATTTATACTTCATGTTCTTTTTTAGGAAATATTCCATTTCCTTAGTCTCTGACAATGGTTTCTGGCCCAGGGTACTCATATAGATAGGCCTATTATATACTCAAATGAGTATCTTGTCAAAAGTATGTTCTACTACCCTAAATCAGACCAATTGGTGCATAAAAATCAAATCAAATTCAGCTGCATCTAGTTTTTTCAATTATCAAGCTTAACAAGCAAAAAAAACAGAGAAATTGTAAATTATGACCACAAAATGACTTGTCCATGAAAAAATGCATTCTGTTGTGTAATGCCATGGATAGTGAAATCTTTCTGGTTGTTTTTTCCTGTCTTCAGGTGTGGCCTTTTATCAATAGTTGAAAATAAAACTTCTTGGTTGAGAAGATTCAATGCACATTGCTGTTTATGCAAATGCTTCTCTAGAACAACATCAACAACTTTTTGTATTTGGAAGGGTAGGTAGGTTGTTAAATTTAAATACCACCTCAAGCTACTCCACAAACTTAAGATTGCTAAAAAAAAGATCGCTGGAGCAAAATTGAGCAAAAATTATTTTATTTTTTTGAGAAACTCTGGATCTTAAAAGTGACCCAAAACAAAATCATTGCACAGGATACAGGATTATTTCCCGCCTGTCTGCAACATGGCAACATGCATAAGAATCCCTCTAGTCCTAAAAAAAAATAATGCCACATATAAATGCAATGTAAGCAAAAAGAACTGGCTAACTGATAAGCTCACAACCAAAAACAAATTGTTTATGCCTCAGCAAAGTGAATTAGTCCATAATGGAGTTAATGCCAAGTGCAGTTTCAGAGCATTTAAAGTGAGATCTTTTTGGGACAATCAGTATCAACTTCAGCCAGCTGTGGAAATAATGGGTCCATATTTTAAGTTTGCCATACAAGTTCCTGGCAGTAAAATTATATGTTTCTGTGGAGCATCACACAAAAAAGAAAAGGACTGAGCTCAAAATGTTGGAAGATATTGACACCAATTTTTCTATCAAGTGCAGAAAATGGAAATCATCTTCTGACCACAAATACCCCTTTTTCATTGCATGCACATCTCAGCGTGGTATAGGAACCACAAAAGCGGATAGGCCAGTCAAAATCAAAAACACTTGGTTTGAAAACAACCATGCTCTCAACAAGACAAATTTCACCTACACAAAGACATGTAGCAAGGTATACAATCTTTCAAAAGAAGTCATTGAAGCAGTGGTGAAGATGCTCCTTTTTTGCTTTCTGACAGATTGGCACTCACCCAAAATATTATGAACTCTTTATTTTTATCGTGCTAAAATGGTATCAACACTTATAATCTTGGCTGATAATATGTTTTATGTCTTGGTTTTATTCAGTTTTAGTCAACCTTTTATTCAGTAGCTATGGAAATCACATAGGTTGTACGTGATAATTTTGATTAAATTTTATAGGTAATTTTTCCATGATAAGTTCTATAAAATGGTGAATTTATTTTTTTGATATTCTAGAGGTATGAAATTATATTATGATTCTTAACTTTCATATATATAATATTCTTAGTCCGGGTTTTATTCATTTTGGTAGTCAATCCATTGAGAAATCAACTAATATTGAAGCATTCATGATTTACAACATAGATCACTTTTTAGAGCTATTTGGACAGAGAGGTTGTTACCCAAAATATTATGAATTACATATTTTTAAGTTTTTACTGTAATTAAATGGTATTGACACTGATAATCATAGCTAATGATGTGTTTAAGACTTGATTTTATTCATTTCAGTCAATATTTCACTGAGCAACTATAGAAACCACACAGGTCATACATGATACTTTTGGTCAAAATTTCAAAGGCAATTTTGTCATGATAGTTTCTATACAAAGGTAGATGAATTTTACCTTTTCCAATATTATTGAAACATTAAATGATACGATAATTCTTGATTGTAATATATATAATGTTCTCAGTCTTTGAGTTATTCATTTTGGTTGTCAATTCATTGAGAAACCATCAAATATTGAGGTTTTCATGACTGACAATATAGGTCTTTTTTGTGCTTTCTCAATTTCTCACAGATCAGTTCTTACCCAAAATATTATGAAATTTGTATTTTTAATCTTTTTACTGTATTATAATAGCATTGACAATGATAATCATAGCTAATAATGTGTTTAAGTCTTGGTTTTATTCCTTTTGATCAACATTTCATTGAGTAACTATAAAAACCACACAGGTCAAACACGATAAATTTGGACAAATTTTTATGTAACTTTTTTGTTGATAGTTTCTGTACAAAGGTAATAGATGAATTTGTTATCTTTTCTAATATTCTAGAGGCACAAATGATATTATAACTCTTCATTATCATATATAAATTGTTCTTGGTCTTGGTTTTATCAATGTTGGTCATCAATTCATTGAGAGAAAATCAACCAATATTAAGGTTTTCATGACTGACATCATAGGTCTTTTTTAGTGTTATTCCAACAGAAAGGTTCTTAACCAAAATATTTTTTATGTATTTTTGATTTTCATTGTACTAAAATGGTATTGAAACTGAAATTAATGGCTTATAATATGTTTTAAGTCTTGATTTTATTCATTTTGGTCAACATTTCATTGATTAACCATAAAAACCACACGCATCATAAATGATACTTTTGGTCTGATTTTTATGGGTATTTTTCCATGATGGTTTCTATACAAAGTTAGATGATTTTTTATCTTTTATAATGTTCTAGAGGCATAAAATTAAAATGATATTATAATTCTTACTCATCACATATATATAATAATGATCTCAGTCATGGTTTTGTTCACTATGGTCATCATTTCATTGAGAATCAACCAATATTGAGGTTTTCATGACTAACCACAGAGTTCTTCTTTTAGTGTTATTCTGAATTCTGACAGAAAGGTTCTTACCCAAAATATTATGTATTGTGCATTTTCATTTTTTTATCATACTAAAAAGGCATTGGCACTGATAATCATGGCTTATTATGTTTTAAGTCTTGGTTTTGTTCATTTTGGTCATCATTTCACTGAGTAACCATAAAAACCACATAGGTCATACATGATAATTTTGGCTAATTTTTTAGATGTACTTTTCCATGATAGTTTATTTACAAAGATAGATGAAATTTATCTTTTCTAATATTCTAGAGCCATAAAATGATATTATTTCTTGATTATCATATATAATGCTATTGCAATACTTATGATATCAGTCTTGGTTTTATTTATTTTGGTCATCAATTCATTGAGAAAAAAACAGTCAAGATTAAGGTTTTCATGACTGACAACATACTACTGTTGTACACTGTTATTAAGACACCAAAATTTCCATTTGCCAATATCGTAGTTGCCAAATGATTGCCCAATAATTAAGTGTCTTAATCACCATGTAAAGTTAGCAACAGCTACGTGGTAAAATATCACGATGTTGAGCGATTGTTTTTTGCTGAAAAAATATTAAAGTAACTTAATCACCGTGGTGTCTAGATAACTGTGTATGACGGTAGGTCTTTTATAGTGTTATTCTGACAGAGCGAGAGTTTTTTACTAAGGAATTAAGTTCCTGTTTAAAAAAAATCCCATTTATTGATCATAAAAGAAAGATTGCTAGCAATCATAAGTTTGCGCAGTAGCAAGCTATGGTACCTAAAGAACTTAAGGTGTAAAAAATGGCTTCAATGGGGCCTCCACAAGAAATGTTTTGTTTTGGAATATGTTTCATTTGATTCATGCAATTAAAAATTAAATGTATCCCAACCTAGTCTTTTTAGGTATGTTATTTGGACTAAAATAATTGGATTTTTTTAGCCATTCAGTATTTTTAACTCACAATGTACAAAAATTATGTAGCAATAACATTGAGTCTTTGATACCATTGGCATCTTGCAATGGTGACAGGAGATTTTGTCTTTGTTTAATTGGTAGTTTTGTCGTATCAAAGAAAGATAGCCTACATCAGAAGTTCCATCCAATCAAAAACACCTCCTTCTTCATTTAACAAACAAAACACCTCCTTGTTCATTCAAGCACACCTGAACAAACATTGTGGCACCACAAAAAATCAAGAAAGACTAGAAAAGGGGATCTAATCCAACACACAGCAGTTAGCAAAAATAAAGGATGCAGCACACGTTAGTCAGCATGAGAAATATTTCAAGCTTTGATTTCAAGGGTATATTTTTGTTTTTGTTTGGAATGTGATTTACGCTTTGCTTCACTTTGCCATATAACACCAATAAAGTTGCTATTTGTGTCAAGGGGATTTTTTCTTTTTCCTTGATCAAGTGTTGCATCACGAGTCTGCCAAAACTGTCAGAGATACTGACAAAGACACTGTGCTGCTTCATAGCACCTTCTCAATCAAGGTGCTGACTATGGTATATACATTGGCATAAAGCCAATCAACTGGGTTCAAATATTTGTTGCAGTAGCATTGTTTTGAAAGTAAGATTGAACACAACAGTGGAAATTGTGTTCCTAAATTTCTTTGCACAATCTGGTTTGTCAAAGAGTTCAATGATTGTCTTCCTGCATGTATCAACAAAAAACCAGTGTATTGGTGATGTGCTAAAAACCCCTGACAAGAGATGGCTCAGAAGAAGTGAAGTTTAAGAGGTTTTTGTTTTCAAATACTGAGTGAGAAACATCAATTCTAAATTCTCCCTTGTTCTTCTACTTGTAATTGGAAGAAAAATCCATAGAGTAACATTTTTTCACAGCATGACCAATACATTAATATTGACTCTTAATCTTTGTGTATAGGAATATCTGAATAATATCATAGATCAATTTCAAATTTTGAAATGTCTCAATTGCATCAAATTTGCCTACCAATTGATAACCTCAAAAATATTTATCTCATTGCTGCATTAAGTGGTGTTGGAAGCAATAAAAGGAGCAGGTTTCAACAGGGAACATCCAATATGGAACATTATTCCTATGTCTTTTGACTATCATTAATAACTTTAACATTGGGGTCAAATCAATGATGTAGAAGAGAAGTTCTAAATTGACATTAATTGACAAATTTAATTGGGAGATTAACCAGATATGATTACTGTATATTACTAGAAGAGTAATTACTACCTATTATGATGTACATAGGTAGGTAGGTCAAGCCAGCATTGGTGAGTGCATGTTTGTGGTGGCAATGGGCAGGTGTTATAAGCTAGTTAGATAAAAGAATAATGTGTTCATATATCATACAATAAGTAAAGTACAATATTGTATATAGTAAATGGGTAATTTTTTACAGAATTATGAAATACTGATAAAGGATGAGTGGCAGAAGCTTGTCAAGGAGGCCCTTACTATGACACGAATTTAGAAAATTTTACATACTGCTGGCAATAGCTTCTGCTAGTAAATTCATTTTTTCTGTACCATGGTATGTAATTTGAACCATCTTGCTACCAGCACCACACCATAGAAAATCTTGTCAAAAAAGCCTTTCTGAATAATTTCTAGTTGTAAGTATGTGAAATGGTTCCAGCAAAAGAGTGCCAGAATACACCCAAGCACATATGGAAGCTCCAATTTGCTGACACATACTGACCCTATGGATGTAGAAATTTTCTACTGGCTGGCAAAATTCCATGACTAAGGTTGGTCAATATGATTCTAATAGAGTGACATCCATCCTACTGAGATGTATATTGATCGGACTGAGTTTTTTTATTGGTGCTATATGATATTGGCACTGGAGATATTGGGGTTATCATCCAAAATATGGTTGGTTCAAAGGGCATCAACAATGGTGATGATAATAGATAGTTAGTGGCCAATGGTGTTGCTGTTGGGTTTGTTGACTTGTTTTTTACATGGGGGAGATGCAGCAATGACCATGTTATAGCCATTGCTGCCTACCAATTGTGGTTGTTGGCAACCATTGTTGTCCTACTCAAGGGAGGGTTTTAAGGGGAGTGGATACAGCAGCAGTGGTTAAGGGCAAAAAATAACCATTATTATTGTTGTTGGCTTCACTATTTTTTTGAGGGGACATAGCAATGACCACGTTATTTTTCATTGTAAATAGTAACAGTAGCAAAATTGTATCATATGCTAGCTTTGACTTATTTGAAACTACAAAATAGACCCTGTATTTTTCTAAGTAAGGAAACTGCCTTTGTAGTGATTAGTTCACAAGCTGTTTTGAATTGGTTTATACAAATTAGTAGATTTTTCTTCACATGAAACCACCATTGTTGATGCTTATCTGAAGGAGCAAAGTGAGAAGGAGGGATACCCACAATATATATTTTTTCTGATCTCTTGCTTATTATGGGCTCTATACCATCTACTATTTTTAAGAGTTGCAGTGATGCCTGGTAACAGTAACGCCTCCTAATCATTAGATATTAGTTCCCCCATTACTTTGTTTTCAGCTGAAATCAAATATCACTTGTACCTATTCTTGTTGAAATTGATAGAAATCTTTCAATTTCTTGGGATAATTGAGATCAACCAGTCTTTGGAGTGGAATGACATCAAAACCAAATAGTCTTTGTCCTACTACAATTGATATCTTTTTTCTTCAGGATATCCAAGTTCAACTTGTCTGGAAGGCTTGAATTATTCTGTACGCCCCCAATTGGATTCTTACATTATTCTTCTATACGAAAAACAAAATATCTAGTTTATAAGCAAGAATAATTGTGATGCAAAGAAGACTGTTATGCTCCAAACCCAATAAATATTGGGATTTATAAAGACTTCACTAGTACCAGAGCCTAGGTTAGAATACAATAAAATATTTGGATCAAATCAAACAAATGCCAATAAACACAATGTTTTTTGATTTTTATAAGAAAGTAAAACAAAACTTATGCACATATTATTTTTTGCCTGATTCACTTACAGAATCCAGATATTAACTAGCCTGAATTGAGATAAACCTTGCATCAAGAGCATGGTTATGCTGAATATCTTTTTGGTAAATTATCTCCATTTTTTATTGTTGCTGATCAACAAAACAGAATTATAACTTAATTATTATAACTAACATATTGTTTATATTATAATTCAGAGTTCTTTGTCTCTGTCAAACAGATGCATCTCTCCTTACTTTGGATAAGGACAGATCCTTATACAATGTTCAATAGTATAGATATCATTCTAGTTTTTTTTTGCTAGAAAATGATAAACATGATACAGCAACTAAGTCTTACGTAAACCAGGCATTCCAGCTGTATGTAGTAGGTAAATACTTGTATTCGCACCACATGCTATTGAAGGTGATTAAAACAGTTTGAGTATGTGTACATAAATAAAACATTATATTTTCATTTGATAATTGACTGTAGGGTAAGTGTTAGTTGGATTTTTTTGAATGAGTTCTAATCAAAAATCATATTTTGAGTGATACCATTGTAAAAATTGTAAGGCAATGTGAACTAAGTTATATTTTTCCTTTTTGAACAAGAAAATGATAATGAGAGAATATCCCTACAAAAAGAATTTCTCTGTGGAAAATTTTCTCCAATCCGATTTTGTTAGGGGAAATTTTAGGGAAAATGGAAAATATAAAATATGCAGTTGAGGTGCAATGCAGAGTTGTCAAAAGATACATTCTAACTAAATTAAGACTTTTATTTAGACAAGAGGGGCAATAAATTTCTTCATTTGCATTTTTAATGAATAGATTTGAAGGAAAATGAAAGTGACATAAGATGGAGGTTTTGGTTGTGTTGAATGGCTGGTAGGACAAATTATTATTATGTAGTATGGTATTTGGATATTTTATAGCAGGCAAGGAGTACACACATTCATGACTGGTTGAATATTTATGGTATCCAGAAGAAACCAATGATTTAACCAAAATGGGAGAAGTTTCCATTTCCCCTTTCCAGAGGAACTCCTTTTTCTCACAGAAAGGGGGATTTGATGGGTAAAAAGAGAGAGACCAATCACTTAAGGGGAATACACAACCAAGAATGTACTTATATTATGTATAGGAACATCTGATGCTGGTAGAAGAATTCAAACTCAAATCATTCTCTAAGCTTCAATTTTTTGATAAAAGGTTCTATGAATATGATATTTTTTGAGGTTTTATCCTATTAAACCATTGTTTTATTCCACCTAATTGAATAACATGAGAAATCACTTACACAAGTTAGGTACAATAATTTAATTCTTTAATAACAATACTACCCCATTCCATGATACAATGACTATTCTATGGGATGTAAAAAGAATGTTACAAATATCTCATTTTGTAACATGGATATAAAACCCTTTAAGGAGTCTAATATTTCATGGGAATTTTGCCTTTTTATGAGATATAGATTTTGTTCAAAATATTTCTAATTTTAAAATTATTTAGTAAGCAAAAACTCATGTTCACTTTTTTCTCTAATAGATACAAATCAAAAATTTTCATTCTGCTTTGTCTAGTTTTGATCTTATATGAAAAATGAAATGATAGCTTTAGTTTTCAATGCTTTTTATTGTTTCAAATTTTATCTCTATCACCAAATCATGCACATGTAATCACTCACAACTTATGAAAGCCCACCCGAAAATGAAGAATTATTGGTTCTCAATCTTCACAGCAAAATAATTCCTAAATGAATAATGAAAATAGACACAAAGAAGTTGAATGAAGTAGACAAAATCAAGGATATTTTGTTCCAGACTTTCATGAGCATTTTGAGGAAGAGATTTTGCCAAGTCAGAATGTTATGAATGCAGGGCAAGACAAGACAAAAAATCATCTCTTGGGATTGTGTCACTGCAAAAGATCCAAGGTATGCCATAAGCCATTAAAGGTCTTGAGCCAAAGTAAGTGAAAGTAGTGTAATCTATTGTAATTCAGTAAGAATTAATCAAGAATAAATTAAATAAAAAATGAGTTAAGTTTGTTCTGATTTTGTTTGCTCTTGAATACTTCTCAAATCCACTTTTGAATAGTTTCCACTTTCAAATCAAAAACTGTTCACATTCAAATTTCTAGTTTGTCCTTGCTAAAGTACCTCAAAATTTGGTTAGGATGTTTTCCCTCAAGCTCTTTGCTATCCGTTGAGAGTTTCTAAGACTCCTACCTGATGATGCCTTAATGAGCAATTTTCTGGTTCCTTGTAGCTAGAATAATCTGAATCAACACTAAAATTGCAACCACAGTGCACTGTTCTTTCTGTCATATTGATTTCTTCCTTGTGCTTAATTTTCTCTTTTTTGATTTGGCTGCTGGTCTTTTTGGACTTTTTTGCATTGTTCTTGCTTATTTCACTGTCATTGTCATTGACATCATTTCCAGATTTCTGCATTTGCATCTAATACTGTAGTGTGTTCCATTGTAGCTTTTTGTTGATCAGACACTGATTCCACTTGTGAGAATGAACTTACAATCAATAGTCATTGGATT